>CM062804.1:979986965-980247023 GCA_031772625.1 Pinus tabuliformis
TTATTAGATCAATTGAAAATGTTGTCTATTTCACAAAACTGGACTTGTGCAGTGGCTATCATCAGGTCAGGATTGCAGAATAGGATGTATGGAAGACTGCATTCAAGACAAAACAAGGGTTGTTTGAATGGTTGGTGATGCCATTCAAACTATGCAATGCTCTGACCACATTCATGAGGGTGATGAATGATATTTTCAAACCTTTTCTTGATGATTTTGTACTTGTGTATCTTGATGACATTCTTGTTTATAGTAGAACATGGGAAGATCATGTGAGTCATGTTAAAAGGGTGCTTGATGTTTTGCGAAAAGAAAAATTGTTTGTCAAAATGTCTAAGTGTGAATTTGGTAAGACCTCTTTGGTTTACTTGGGTCACATTGTTGGAGGTGGACAATTAAAAATAGATCCTTCTAAAGTTGATGTGATTGTAAAGTGGCCTAAACCCACCAATGTTACAGAGGTTCGTAGCTTTTTGGTGCAGTACAATACTGGAGAAGGTTCATTTCCAACTTCTCTATCATTGCATCCCCCTTACATGCATTGACAAGTGTGAAGAAAACCTTTTAGTGGGGAGGAAAGCAGTAGAAAGCCTTTGATACACTGAAAGAGAAGATCAGTACCGCACCAATTTTTGCCTTACCTGACCTCCAATAGCCTTTTGAGATCGAGATAGATGCCAGTGGGTACGCCATGGGAGTAGTGTTGATGTAGCAGAGGAAAAGATGTATGTTACCATTCAGAGACATTATCCCAAGTTGTTGTGAATTATCCCACATATGACAAGGAGTTGTATGCCTTGGTTCAAAGCGTGAAGAAGTGGAAGCACTATTTGATTGGCAAGGAGACCATCATTCACACAGATCACCAGCTCTTGCAGTACCTCCAGTCACAAACCAAGCTTCAACAAGCACATCATTTCAGATGGATGGGATTCCTCCAATAGTTTCACTTGGTAATAAAATACAAGAAGGGCACCAACAACAAAGTGGAAGATATGCTTTCTCGCCCTCCTATTTCTGCATCTATAGTTTTGTAAAATGCTTCTTTATCTTTTGAAATTTATGTTGAAAAATATGTTGATGATGAAGATTTTAAGGAGATTTATGTAAAGATGACTCATGGATTGTAGGTGAATAATTACCATTTGCAAGGAAAATTGTTGTACCACCTTGGAAAACTTTGTATCCCCACCATGAGAGAATACAGATAATCAGAGAGGTACATACCTCTCTTGTGTTGGATCATTTTTGTGTAGGGAAACTTTGTGTAATTTTCAGAGGTTATGTTATTGGTCTCACATGAAAAATATTGTGACTCAATATGTAAATGGATGTGTGTTGTGTTCAGTTAGCAAGCCCACTAATAGAAAATTGGGGCTCTACACACCACTCCCTGTTCTGAGTTGTCCATGGGAAAGTGTGTCAATGGATTTTGTTGGCGGTTTTCCTTTGTTTAGGAGAGGTCATGACTATTTGTATGTCGTTGTGGATTGATTTAGAAAAATGTGTGTCTTAATGCCTTATAAAAGCAAGTCACTGTAGAGCAGACTTCTCATCTCTTCTTCCAATTTGTATGGGTCCACTTTGGGTTGCCCACATCCATTGTGTCTGATCGAGACTCTCATTTCCTTGGAGAGTTTTGGACAAGTTTATGGAGAATGATGGACACAAAGCTGAAGAGGAGCACAACATTTCATCTGCAAACTGATGAACATATAGAAGTTATCAACCGCACAATGATACATTTACTTTGGGGCTATTGTGGAAAGCATCCCAAGTTGTGGGATGAGCAACTTCCTTATGTACAACATGCATACAATTGGGCAGTGCATTCATCCACTCAAAGCTCACCATTCGAGACATTCTTTGGATATTTTCCAAAGGATCCCTTAGAAATGGTATTTGGGAGAGATAAAGATTCTAGTGGTAAAGATGGCAGGGACAAAGCATGGAAGTTCATTCAACGAATTCAGATGATTCACCAGGTAGTGCAGGAGTAGTTGGAGAAAACTGAATCCCAATACAAGGCTTGGCATGATAAACACCGGTTGATCACCAATTCCAGGTTAGAGACAGAGTGTGGCTCCACATCAGCAAAGATAGGATGAAACAGGAAGGAAATAAATTGAGACAAATCTGATATGGCCCATTCTCCATATTAGAAAATATTGGAAACAATGTTTTTCGTCTTGATTTGCTAGCATACATGAAAATGTTCTCATTCGTGAATGTTGAAAACTTGAAGCTTTATGAGCCTCCTTTGATCATGGACATCGAAGAGGTTGGACAGGTTCTTACAGTGGACAACTTTCCACCCAAATGCTTGGAAAAGGTACCTGAGGATATCATTCTTAACAGGAGGACTAGGACTTCAAGATGGGGAGACGTGGCGTACCTTCATATTGGTTCCAAGGGAATGCATCCAAGTAAGGGTATTGTGTACATTATAATATGGTATAAGAGATACTAATTTTAGCAGTGGGGTTGTATGGGCTAGAAGTCAACTTGTATATCAAGAAACTACAATTTTCTTGTTAAGTGTTTGGAAAACTACTCAGGGAGGATAATTGAGAAGTATTCTTGAATATTGCAATAATTGGAATGATGGATCAAATTAAAAAATTGGATTCTTGTTGTATAGTGTTACATGATTTTTTTCCTTAAGACTAAGGTTATAAACCTCAATAGATCAGACAAAAGAAACTCGAAAACCCAAACCAAACATTCAAGAAACAAAGTCAAACTACTATCTAAAGGTCAGTAGACCTACCAAGAAATCCAAATATTGAAGAAGATCCTCTTGTCCAATATATGCCTCATGCTCCTTACTTTAAGAGCCATGTTCAACATAGAAAACAAGAGTAAAAAACAACAAAATAAAAGTAAGATTGAATATATAATGTTAGGTGAATCAAAATTTCAATGCATAAACATAAAAGTATATTTTACCAACACTGAAATGGAGATAGAAAAGATGAGTTTCTTATTGATTGAATAAGAAGCAATATAATGAATAACAATCACCTAACTCTTGTCATGGGCACCAAATGGAATCTTCTTTTAAATGTTTCCTTCTTGGGCCACTAAAACTCTCCTCCTACAATATTTTTCTTCAAAACAATGTGAGAGATAAAGGGGAATCAACATAAGGTTAAGAAGATAAGGTGAAGATGAGGAAACTAGGTTTTTTGTGTTAAGGGGATAGTTTAAAAGCTTGAGGAAGCAAACACAAATCTAGGAATTTTCACTAGCATTAGAATGTACAAGTAAGCATGAATGAATCCTCCACCCAAAGCATCAATTTAAAATCCCAAAATTTTATTATGCACATTGGGGTATGGGATATAGTAGGTGGTTCTCTATAAAACCCATAATCTTTGAATGAAAACACATGATTATGTGCAAATTTATTTATTTTAGTGCATTTTGAAGGCATCCACAAGTTTCTTTCAGGAGACTCATAGACATACGTATTGTGGTTTTGTAAGAATTGTGTATATATGCGTTATGCTAAAATATAAAGGATACATGGAAACTAAAAAGTTATTCTTTGAAGAATTATCTAGGGGAGTAGAGTTTGCTATAAGGAAAGAGATATGATGTCATGGCCAAAAACCACATGTCATAACAAGTGTGGAAAAATATTCTATAACAAATTCCCCTAATGTATGAGGTCAAAAGGATATATGATGGCCAAAATACATTATATGTAACTAGGAGAACATTGTCAAGTGGGCCCAGGACGAGTTCACTAGATGGAAAACCCAGCAATACTTGTGGAATAATCTAGGGTAAGACAACTCATTACCTGAAGTAGACATACCCATGCTTAGAGAAGGAAAAGCATGGCCACCAAATCAAGTACTTTGTGGATCCATGAACATGTATATATATAAAATGACAATCATGGCCACCAAAAATACACAATGGATCAATGTCAAAAATATCATAGCCATGAACAACACACAATGGAGCTATGTTTCAATATAGAGAACCTAAGGATATCTAGAGTAAATGAAGTGAACAATTGATCCCCCTTTGAAGTACCAAAGTCATGTAAATAGGAGTGGTATTGTCCAAAAACTTGGGTGACACCATATAAGATGTTACTCTAGTGAGAAACAACATAGCAGGATGGATGCCACTAGTATATACTGAAGATGCTTCTATATGACCAAGGATGTTGACATAACCCAATGTCTTCAAATTTGCTTGCCAAAGGTACAAATCTACACCATTTGAATAAAGGAGTTGAAGTTGAACATGGGATAAATATTTTGATTACCATTCATTGATGTATATCACTAACAAATGTGAGACAAGGCACTGATAATGATAATGGGTGTCAAGATACCTAGTACACTCTAGAAAGTGAAAATAGATGTGTTGAAGTCAAACATTGAACGAATCTATCAATCAAGGGACATTGATGTATTCCCACTATCAATAATGAGGGAATCTACCACTGGTGAATGAAGACCCTAAGGTACTAAATGAGACTCTAGATCTTATTCCAAAGAAAATGAGTTGGATTCAATGGGAAAATATCTGATGGAAGGAGGGCATTGAGGCATCTCCGATCAACCAACATGAGTGTAACTAGAAGGCGAATGATTTGGAAGGATTCATACAAAGTGATTGAATGGACCACTAACAAGTACGTCTCTTGCATGCATCATATGGAATATTGCACGAAGGAGACCCTATGAATAACAACCAATGATGAAAGCTACTTACTGAGGTGAAGAATTCCACCAATGAGGAAAATGGAACTTAAGGTACTGCACAAATCCTAATGTGTGATAATGTAACTTGAGGTCCAACACAAGGTAAACTACCTAGTCAATGACCAATAATGAAAAATCACTATTGGGTACAAGGTCACCTATAAATGATGGAAATAGGGCAAAGGTGCTACTCTAAGTCTATTATTACAAAAATTTGTTTGTAGTCAATAAGAGAAAAATCCTCAACGAGAAGCCAATGGGGACCTTCTATATCGGTACGAGTACATGATGAAGATACATTCGATGTTGAAAATGACTTGATAACTAGGAATGGTCAAAACAACAAGTTAAGAGAAAAAATGCAGGATGACCAACAAAGAGTTGACTTCCCTTGAACATAAGCACAACATAAAGATGACTTCGACAACAAAGACTCACGAATGAGCAATGATATAAATTTATGACATAGAAGACATCATTATGCTCTCCATAATTATAAGAGTAACCAACTAGAGGGGTAAAATATCAAAAGCAAGTTTCAACTTCTCAAGGATGTACTAAAAACCTAACTTGATGAGGACAAGACTCATAGCTTGGTTATTTGTTCAATGGCAACACAATAGACGAGTAATGCAAAACATAGAAACACTTTTCATGTCCCCTCTTTTTTTAATATTTTTTCTTTTTTTCCTTTTTAATATTATAGAAAACATGAAAAGGAATAAAAGACTTCTTTGATATGGTGAGGGAGCGAGTGTTGAAAGAAAACAAATTAGTTCCAATGGCTGGAACATTTCTATGCTCATTGTAGGGAAAACATATAGGATATGGACCCTTGGAGAATGTTCCATCCAAGGATAAGGGTCTCAAGTCGCAAATGCAATAATTGCAAGGTTACACTTGAAAGACTACACATGCAATAGGCTTATAAGAGAGAAAGTTGGATCAAGAACTAAGCTCAGAAGTGCAAGTGGTCATATGCAATACAATAATATAACTCAACGTTTTGGGAGCCTCTTAGGTATTGGTCACAATAAGAGTTAAGAAGAAGTATATCACTTCAATTCAAAGTCATGATGGGACTAAAGAGAATTCTTGAGCCTAACATTAGAAATCAACGTGGATGCTGACAGGCTAGCAAGGTACAAAATAAAGCACCCATGTAAGGGTAAGATCTACCATTAAGTCATGGCACATGAAACAAAAAGTGAAAGATAGTGTCATAAAGTAGTGGGATCGATCGTACGACAAGGTGCTGAAAACGAGATCATAATACATAATGCAAGGTGAATTCCTACCTTATATGTTAGATTCTAAAAATAATACCCACGACAATATACCTATTTTCGATCAAAAAATGTTGAAAATCATAAAATAATGATAATATTTCGTCCAAATATTGAAAAAGTTAAGTAGAACACTAAAATTTGGGGTTAATTATTAGTTTATTCAGTAAAAAAAAAAAAAAAAAAAATGACAATTAACTATAGAAAAGTAGGTTTGAAATTTTATAAATAAATGAAAATGAAATTTACCACTCAATTTACTATTTTCCCCTTTGAAGTGCATTTTGAGACAACAAATATTTAAACTTCAATTACAAATTTCACAAGATCTAGGAAATTGATCGATATTTTGTCTGAGATAATATTATATGCTCAATTATATATATATATATATATATATATATATTATAACAATAACGAGCAATAGGATTATATTATATTGTGCATGTTCATGACCAAAAACCAGGAGAATTACAGAGTAAGTACATTGCCAACCTTGGGCATCAGAGTTTGCATACAGTTCATCCAGACCCAATTCCCTTCCAAAATTACAAAAAACCCCATAGTTTTTTCTTGATTACTACTATATACCCTACATAACTGATTTAAAAGCAAAATACATTTATATTTCTTCATCAAAACACAGACACAAGAAGCTGGCTAGTCCTCCATGGCAGCTGGAAGATTGAGGTTTATTCCTGTTGTTTCATTTGCAGACTGGGAGTTCTTTCATTCCAGTTTGATTTGAAGGTCCTCAATTTGATTTCTCAGAGCATCAATTTCATCTTCTAACTGGTGGATCTTTAGATTCTTTTCAATCTGCCTCTCCTGCATTTCATAAGACTCCTCTTGCTGCTGCTGAAGACACCTCTATAACCACCAATCCCTCCCTGAGTTCAAAGTGTTCCTTGTTACAAATCTCACAGTCGGGTGGTGTGAATTCAACCTGAGGATGGCTCATCACCCACCTCTTGTCTACCCAGCTCGCCATCCTTCCCAAGCAAGGGCGACGTCGGCCCCAGGAACCAAAAACCGAAACTTCATCATGAGAATGGCTCATTGCATCCATTAACTGCTCCCACTCCCCCTCAATTGTCTTTCCCTATTCAGCTAAATTGAAATTGACCCACTCTCTAGTTGAAAACTCACACTCCTCAATCTCCATAGCCAGAAAATTCCCTTGAATTCCCTAGCTACACAAGCCCTGCCACGGGGTCCTTGTGCCAACACTAACCAAGACAGAGACAAATCCTAGGCTTTTTGCATAAGATTAAACTATTATTCCTCCATTTATAGATTTTTCCAAACCTTATCCATATGAGGAAGTGTGGGACAATGGGCTTACCTCCTAGATCCCAATGATCCACCATGATGATCCTGCTTGCTGAAATGACTTCCACCTTGTCCAATTTCACCTTCCCTTGCGTTAATCGTCTGATCTAGGCCCGCAAGAGTAATTGCAGTTCTTGATTAGAGAGAATTAACATGTTTGTGCCTTGAATGCTCCTGTTACGGATCCATATCCGATGAGTAGAATACATAACTCCCATACTTAAGTAAAAACTAACGCAAAGTGTTTTAGCATGTTGAGAACTACAGGCACGGGGCAATTAGAGGAGGATGTCACTTTGAGGAAAGCAGCCACAAGGTGTGAAAATTGTATCACTTCAGCAACTGATTTACTTTTCCTACTTATTTCACCATAAGTTATTCATGACATTACTTCAACAAACATTAAAATAAATATTGCTACAGATATCACATCGTAATACAGAAACAAACATATGCACAAGAATCAAAACATTGACACAGTTATTTTGGACTAATGTCCCCAGAAAAACCCAATGTGGGAAAACCAGTGCAGGAAGGGAGGATTTTATTATTCAACAATTTTCTAGTACAACAGGGTGCCAAACTAGCTTACCCACAGATAGAAAAATTTTCCAGCACTTCTACTGAACCCAGCGTAGGACCTACTGACCTCTACGTAAGCATCAAACCCTCTGCGTCAGCCTAATGAGGCTCTGTTCATCCTCTTTGGCCCTCTGCGTCACTCCTGTAGCCTCTGCGTGGATGACGCAGACCTTGCTGGCTTTGCGCAATCTCTACTACCTCTGTGTGGCTTCCTCTGGCCCCTGCGTCTACCTCTTCTACCTCTGCGTTGATCTCCTGTCTCTTTGTTCCGTACTTGCTGCCTCCTTATTACCCTCGAGATCACTAGTTCAATTTCTCAGCTAACCCCGCTCCAAAAATTGAATTGACTGGTCTCCCTTAATGTTTTCTCCAAGTGACCCTCAAGCCTTCTCTTATACTTTTCTCGTTGACAAATCAACGGCTGAGATTAAGTCCCTAATCAACGGATAAGATTAGATGTAGATTGATCCATGTCTTTTGGACCATTCTAACATAGTTTCATATTAATACACATTAATATTTTATTTTCCCTAAGTTTAGACTTAGGGACTCCATTAAAAATATTAATTATTTTAATATCTCCTGAACTGTTTAGAATCTGCCCAAACCCTTTCTGGGTATTGGAGATCTCATGTTCCCTAACCTCTCCACCAAATTTCGTGGGTAGAGCACATCCGATGCTACCCCAAATCAACACTCCCTCTTAGCAAGGACTATGCTCTAGTAATACTCCTCACTGAGTATCACCCTGATCATCCAGCATCAGTCCCTGTGCCGATGTTAAGCCTCCCTACCCAACATCCTCTGCATTGTTGCATCCTGTACTTCTTCCCATGACTCTACTACTACCATTGTTGCATTTGTATGACAACTCCCTCTACATCCATGCTGCTCCTAGTCCTTTCTCCCAACACTGCATCCGCACTGCAACTCCCTCTGCATCTGTGTTGTTGTTGGTCCTTTCTCCCAACACTGCATCTGCACTACAACTCCCTCTTCATTCGTGCTACTAACACACTACTTCTGAAAGGGGTTCTTTACCATCCCCATCTTTTCCCTAAAGTAGTCAAATTTTGACTTTCCAAGGGCCTTGGTGAGGATATCTGCCACTTGTTCTCCTGTAGGAGTGTAGCTCAACTGTACAACTCCTCGTTGGACACAGTCTCTCACAAAGTGACACCAGATATCAATATGCTTCGACCTATCATGAAATGTTGGATTCTCAGAGAGTTTGATGCAACTCAGATTGTCACACATGATCCTGGGTCGCCTCCATATTTCTTCCGAATAGGTTCACCAAAAATTTTCTAAGCCATATGGCCTCACAAGAAGTTGTGCTTGCTGCAATATATTCTACCTCAGATGAGCTCAGAGCCACATACTTTTGTTTCCTATTGCACCAAGAGGTTATTCCTGATCTAATGTTGAAACAGTACCTAGAGGTACTTTTCCGATCAATTGAACTTCCTGCACAATTTGCATCAGTAAATCCACTCAACCTGATATCCTTCCCCTTGGTGTATAAGAGCCCATTATCAATTGTTCCCTGTAAATACCTGAGAATGTGTTTGGTTGATTCCCAGTGTGCCCTCTTTGGTTCCACCATGAACTGACTGAGGGTGTTGACATCTTAGCAAATATCTAGCCTGGTATTGACCAGATACATTAGGGACCCTATGAGCTGTTGGTATAGGGTGGGATCGACATCCTTCTCTTCTGATGCATCAATATTCTTCCAGTTGGTGATCATTGGTGTAACCATAGGTCTACAGTCTCCCATCTCGAACCTTTTCAGGATCTCTGTAGCATACCTCCCTTGCCCAAGGAAGATATCTCCTTTTTGCTGCCAAACTTCCAACCCTAGGAAGTAGTGCATTCGTCCCAGATCCTTTATATCGAACTCTGTGGCTAGATTCTTCTTGCAGTCCTCAATGAGTCTGGATGATCCTATTAGAAAGAGATCATCCACATATAATACTAAGATAAGTGGCTCTTCCTCTACGACTAGATAGTAGAGATTCAGATCCGTGTCACTCTTGACAATCCCTATCTTCTGCAAGTAGCCATCTATTCGACCATAAAACGCTCTCGGTGCCTACTTCAGCCAAAACAAGGCTTTCTTCAGTCTACATACATGAGACTTCTTCTCATGAGTTTCAAAGCCCTCTAATTGTTCAATGTATACCTCTTCTTCTATTACCCCATTTAGAAATGTCGTCTTGACATCCATCTGATGGATCTCCCATCCCATCTAAGCTGCAAGAGATATCACGGTCCTAATAGATGTATACCTGCCTACCGGGGCAAAGGTTTCCTCATAGTCAATCCCTTCCTTTTGAGCATACCCCTTAGCCACAAACCTGGCCATGTATTTCTCAACACTGTCGTCCGTAGCATATTTGATCTTGTTGATCCATCTTGAACCTACCACAGATCTGTCTTGAGGCCTTGACACCACCTCCCAGACATCGTTCACCATTATGGAGTTATACTCCTCCACTATTTCATCGAGCCACACTTGACGCTGAGTTTCCTCCTTGAAACTGGCAGGCTCCCGATCTTGAGCTACTAACGCTTGATACTTGTTTGGCTATTTTCGCTCCCTCTTACTGTTCCTTGGCTCACCGATGAAGTTCTCTGCATCACGTAGAATCTGACGAAGTTCTCTGCTAGTTCTTCCTCTGCCAGCAGGTGCTTCTGTTCACTCCTCCTCCTCATCCTGAGAATCTTCCTGACTTGAGGAAGGATTCTTCACTTCCGTTGGTTGAAGAGGCATAAGCAACTGATCCTCTTTCGACTACTCCTCAGAAGGCATTTTGCGAGATCTTCTAAAATCTCTATCCTCCATGAACTTTACATCTCGTCGTACTACTACCTTCCTGCTCCTTGGAAGATAGATTCTGTATGCCTTAGTGTTCTCGCCATATCCCACCAGATACCCCTTTTCTACAGTCTGATCCAACTTCTTCCTCTTTTCTTCGGGTATGCAGCAATATGCTAAACTACCAAATATCTTGAAATGACTGACTTTAGGCTTATTCCCAGTGAAGACTTTCTCTAGAGTAATATTGCCCAATGCTCGATGAGGAGTCTTGTTCTGAACGTAGACAGTTGTGTTGCATGCTTCTGCCCACAAAAATTTTGGCATATCTTGATCATACAACATGGCCCTAGATGCTTCTACAATGGTTTTGTTTTTTCTTTCTGCCACCCCATTCTGCTCCGGATTGTAGGCAGCTGTCCACTATCTTATGAAGCCCTCCTTAGCGCAATAATCAGTGAAGTCCTTATCGACATACTCTCCACCATTATCTGAACGCAAGACTTTTATTTTCTTACCGGTCAGATTCTCCACTAGAGCCTTGAACTCCTTGAATCGACAGAAAACCTCATCCTTGGTTTTCAGAAAATAGGTCCAAGTTTTCCTCGAGTGGTCATCAATGAAGGTAAGGAAATACTCGACACCGTTGAGAGATTTGATGGACATAGGTCCACAGATATTTGAGTGTATCAATCCTAGTACACTCTTGGCCCTGTGTTTGCTCCTAGGAAATGTCGCCTTGGCATACTTTCCTAGAGCGCATCCCCTGCATACATCATCTCGTTCCGTACTCAAATCCGGAACTCCTGTTACAGTGCTCCTGAGAATTCTCAGAGCTCCATGGTGCAAGTGACCCATCCTTCTGTGCCATAGTTCGTTCAAGTCCTTGTCCCCATCACTGCCTATTAGTGCCATTGGAGATTCTAGTTGTAATCTATACAACCGATTACTTTTGATCTCGATTTGCACTTTCTTTTTCCAGCTCGGGTGTTTGATGTATACCTTTTCCTTGATGAAGTAGACGTCATAGCCCTTGCATTGTAGTTGTGACATGGAAAGTAAGTTCATCCCCAATCCTGGTACATGTAGCACATTTGTGGCACAGAACCGCTCTCGCGATTCTGTCTGAAAAACTATGGTAACCTTTCATATTGGAGTACACTTTGCTTTGTTCCCCAAGGTGATATGAAAGTTCATCTTCTCTTCTCAATATTATGAGAAACACTCCCTGGTTCCTGTCATATGCCATGAGGCTCCACTGTCTATATACCATACTTTTGATGATGCAACATTAGTCATGCACACCACTTCTTCTTCCAACCTGGAAGCCAACATAGAGAAATAAAAATCTCTTTCTCTTGTGCAATATTTTGAAAATTTACGTGAGTCCCCTTACGTAGATGCCTCTGCATCGTGGTCTCAACCCATAATTGATTTTCCCTTTTTGTCTCTGATTATTCGCTCTGATACCATGTGAAAATTCTATCACTGTAGCAACTCTCCATAAGTTATTCATGAAATTACTTCAACAAACGTTAAAATAAATACTGCTACAGATATCACATCGTAATACAGAAACAAACATATGCACAAGAATCAACACATTGACATAGTTATTTTGGACTAATGTCCTCGGAAAAATCCAATGTGGGAAAACCGGTGTAGTAAGGGAGGATTTTATTATTCAACATTTTTCTAGTACAACAGGGTACCAATTTGGCTTACCCACAGATAGACAAATTCTCCAGCACTTCTACTGAACCCGACGTATGCCCTACTGACCTTTGCGTCAGCCTGAAACCCTCTACGTCAGCCTACTGAGGCTCTGCGCAACCTCTTTGGCCTTCTGCGTCACTCCTGCAGCCTCTGCGTGGATGACACATGCCTTGCTGGCTCTACGCAGTCTCTGCTGCCTATGGGTGGCTTCCTCTAGCCCCTGCGTCTGCCTCTTCTACCTCTGTGCTGATCTCCTGTTTCTCTATTCCGTACTTTTTTCCTCCTGACTGCCCTCCAGACCACTGGTTCAATTTCTCAGCTAACCCCGCTCCATAAATTGAACTGACTGTTCTCCCTCAGTGTGTTCTCCAAGTGACCCTCAAGCCTCCTTTTATACTTTTCTCGTTGACAAATCAACGGATGAGATTAAGTCCCTAATCAATGGATAAGATTAGATCTGGGTTGATCCATGTCTTTTTGACCATTCTAATACAGTTTCATATTAATACACATTAATATTTTATTTTCCCTAAGTTTAGATTTAGGGACTCCATTAAAAAAATAATTATTTTAATATCTCCCGAACTGTTTAGAATCTGCCCAAACCCTTTCTGGCTATTGGAGATCTCATGTGCCCCAACCTCTCCACCAAATTTCATGGCTAGAGCACATTTGATGCTACCCCAAATCAACACGAGGCAGGGAGAAGGGGAGATAAGTGAGAGGACAGATGTGACTGGGATGAGGAGGATGAGAGGAAGGGTGAAGTAGGGTGAGCAATGATGGAGGGCGAGGTGGCCGAGAGAGGGGGCTCGGGGTGAGGGTGATGTGGTGAGGGAGGAGGGAGAGGGGAGGGCGGGGGGAGGGGTTGAGGGTGAGGTGACAGAAGAGGAGAGGGGGGGGGGGGAAGGGGACCATGAAGGAGAGGATGAAACCAAAAGGAAGAGGGGAAATAGGGATAGGAGAACCCAATAGAACTCTGATTTTTGTCTTATGATTTTGATTTTTTATATAGGAGTCAAGACTAACTTTCAAGTTTAGGATATTCATCAAAGAAATTAGGGAATAGGAAAGTGTCCCTCTATTTCGTTTACCTTGTTGCTTTCTTCTTTCATTTGGCAGGCCTTGTTAGCTTGCATATCAGCTTCCTTGTTTTGATCTCGTAGGATGTGAAAAAACTGTAGATTCCCAAAGAGAGATAGCAATCCTTGGGCTCTCTTGAGAATTTGATTCAGTTTGTTGTTCTGAGCAGCAGTGTTGTGGTTCATATGTTTTATGATCAGAAGGGAGTCCCCCAGGATATTCATATCCATGATCCCTTTTTGATGAGCTAAAGTGAGACCAAGGTACATTCCATATGCCTCTGCTTGGTTATTTGTCTTCTTTCACAAACCCCAAGCAAATCTATCTTTAATTATTCCTTTGGGATTAATAAGAATCTCTCCCCCTCCTACCACCCCATGCTCAATTATCTTTATTGTGATCCATAAAGTTTTTTATTTGATTCAAAATTGAGTAGAATTTATTAAAATTAAAATTGGACTTTCCCATGCGTGAGTCCCTTTCTTCTAGGATATGTATGGTTGGCCCTATATGTAAGTTGCGGGAAGCAAAGTCATATATATACATGATTGTCTCAAACAACAGTACTGTATGCGCATCCCATCTTTACAAATTAAAAATCTAAATCATGATTTTTTATTCTCTTTTAAGATGGCCATCACCTAGAGAGAGAGGGAGAGCATGTAGTGGAAAAAGATGTCCATGAGGACTGAGAGGCCATGGATGTACTAAAAAATTGTGGTTTACTAAATTTCTTCTTGATACCAAATTTATTAATTGCAAACTTTTGTCAGTCAGGTAGAGTCCCAAGCATGACTTCTTTATGCTTCACAATATGCCACTTCACATCGAGGTGGATGACATTTAATTTATCACGGGTTTCTTTAGGAGGGAAGAGGTAGTGAATTTAAAGAGTAGAAATGACAAAGGTATTACCATAGAGGATTACATTGATATATATTGGATAGTTGGTACCTTGAAGTTGTGTACAAAGATATACCAATATGGAACATTGAGAGTCTACCCCCCTGGATCATCCTCTTTACCATTGCACGAGTAGTGGGCTCAACTTCATTGCATCAAACATATATACCCTATATGTTTTATGCAATGGAGACCCTTTTCCCAATAGTCTATCATTGGTGTACTACCATATTGACTAGTATGAAAAGTTAGCTAATAGAATGTAAATAGGGTTTAAAAAATAATTTTAGCTATGAGAGTATCTTGTGCTCCTTTCTTGAGAGTATTTCAACACTTTAACTGAGAGTTGATCTTTGCATCTCTCATCTGAGAGAACCCTGGATGGTGAGATAGATTGATCTCATGGGAGGCTAGGAGGAGGGTGAGTTACAATCATGACATTTGATGATGATTTCTTTGATTTGTGGGAGCAATAAATCATCCCCGTATATCCATGTGCAAGTCTCTCCTTCCAAGGAGACCCTGAGTTAGTCCTTCCCCTAGATGTCACTTAGCGTGACATTGGTAAAACCTTCTTACTTTTATCTTATTTAATTTTAGTTGTTTTTAAATTATATAAGTGACTCAAGAAGAAAAAATATGTTTGGTTTGAACAACAGTACTTAATATGTCATTGGTACAAATATTAGACTAATGAGTCTTGAGGGCTTCCTATGGCACAAGTGTGGTGGCAGGGGTGAGGAACAAGACAATGGAGATCCAGAGAGAATACTATTGGTTAGTCTAGAGGAACCTGGAGGGGTTAACCCAATAGGTTGCCATGGCACAGTTGAGGACCTCCCTATGGGTATCTAATGTCTCATGGTTGGAGCACCATGGGCATGGGTATGATTGTTCTAGTGGGTAGAAGACACCATTGTATACTACCATAACACTTAGCCTAGGGGACTCGGGCCTAGCTACTGTGTTGATATTGTACTAATTGGGTTATATATATGTGATCATCGGGATAAAATCAAGATTCTGGAATAGTAGTGAAGGGGTAATCCACGGATCATCCCAAAAAGAAATCTTTTTTCTCCCATAGAAGCCATATATGCCACTTGGTATCATTCAAGATAAATTAATTTGCATGTCTTCATTAACTTCAAAATTTACTAATACTAAAATTAATTTACTTTGAAAACTTGAAGAAACTGCCTATAAGCATATTCAAGATATTTGACTACCCATCCATATGATATTTGTTCCTTTTGAATTGAATCACAATCCTTTTTATTTGACTCATAGGTATAGGTGCACCAACATTGGTAAGATAGGGAAGATAAATAAAATATACCTAAATTTTAGGTTGTTTTAGGGTGCATGAGTATGAAGGTGCGTTTAAGGTCCATTTTTAGAATCTTGGCTCTGATACCATGTGTAAGGACCCACTCTGGGGTTCTCAAATTAATAACAAACTTCCACAATTTCACAAAAAAAAAAATAACATATTTAACATCTCAAGATATATTTGTCACAACAAATTAAAAACACACAAAAGAAATTTGATTTATGGAAATTTACATAACTTAAACAACAACACCAAGAATACCTTATTACAGTGGCTTGATTATAGTGCTCTTACTAGGACCATCTGACTAAATATGCCACCCTTCCAAGTATAACAATTTATTCGACTTCCTAGCCTAGGGGACCTCCACAGGTTCCCTAGCCCTCTTAGTCTAAGTCCAAACTGCAACCGTAACATGTTTGAGATCCTTGTGCCAACACCATTCCAATGTTCGACACCAAAATCCACCTCTTAATGACATCCCAAACTCTGCACCCCAAGTGCCAAAACCCAAAATCAACTCAAAGTGCCAAAACCAAATCAACCCCAAAATCCTCCCAAGTTTCCCCCAAAGTTCCCCCATAATAGTGCCCCCTCTCCCTCCCATTTTCCCACACTTATCTCCCCCCTTGAGTTAATGCCACCAACATCCCATAATGGCCCCACCATATTCCACCTATTACCGTATCCAAAATTAATTCAAGGTAGTCAAATTTGTGAAGTCATAAAGAATGATAAATTAATAAAATAATAATTAGAAAATAATAAAATAATTGTAGTAATAAAATAATAATAATATTTACTTTTATGGGCCAATCAAATCAAAATGGATTTGTGAGAAACATAATTAAGTAAACATTGCATTAATCATAATAATCATTAGTTAATTATTAAATGGGATTAAAGGTTAATCAATGAATTAACCGATAAAGAAGCTTAACTATTAATCAAGCTTAATACTAATCATAGGATACTATTGTATTTGTCTAAAGTGTGGGTATGTAGTTAGCATACACACACCTCAGACATATACTAATAATACATACAAGAATCAGTGACAAAATTAAACCACTTAGCTGGTTAGTTAATAAGCTTAAATAAGATAATATGATAAGGGAGTGGGAATTACAAGATCCTTATTAAAACAACTAAATATTTGTCATAAAAAAACTTTAATTATTTTTAACAAAATTATATTATATATTCTCTATATAAAAAATAATATTAATAAATTGGCCGAGTACCAGTCGCATAAGCACCTTGCTATGAGAGGCCATGGGGTCAATTCTCCTCAACATCCTTGAGGTTAGGCTCCAAAATGAGTCGACGAGGATGATCCCTTTGGGTGGATCTACTTAGGATAATTTCTGTGGACGTAGCGGTCACCGATCTCGATAGTCTGTGAATAATTAATATTTAAAATATAATAAATAATATACTAAAATGTATATTTTGATTAGAGATAAAGAAAAATATGCTACTTAGAGTATTTATGATCATTTTATAGGTGGATCTTCCATCACATCAGATGACGAGTCGAGCACCAAAGCAACAAAGTAGTGAAATTAAACTACCATCATGATTATGTAGCTTTTGATTCAATTCAATTTTTTATCACTTAGATCAGACTCACATTTAGTTCTCAATATTATTTTAGGTTTTAACCCTATACATAAATTACCTTCATACAAATTCTAATAATAGAAAATAAACAAAGGCGAGAGCATAACACATAAAACAAATATACACAGAGATTTTCCCTTGGATCCCAAAACCAAGACTACTAGATTGATTTTTCATTTATGTTCCTTTCAATGTTACAATACATATATATACATGTCGAAGCATCCAAAACCCTAATCCATTAACCCCGGATTAGAACATAACTGTAGTTCCCTTGACCGGATCTACATAATGCCATAGGCCGAAAACCATTGCGCCCAAAACCATGTTCAAAATTCATGCACAAAACCATAGGTAATATAGGGTCTGAAAAAAAAATTGACCCTGTGCAGGGGAGACCACTACATACCCCCTAACAGGGGGGTTGCGCGCCCCCCCCTCTGTGACCTCCCTGCTTGTCTTGGAAAGAATATAACAAAACCCAACAATTATGTCATTTACATGCAATGATATTAAATTCATAGGGTTCGAGAATTTTTCTTTATGTGCTAAAATATTAAGACATCTTTTTTTTTTTTTTTTTTTTACTTTCATCTATATAAAAAAAACTTAAACATAAAAATTATATATACATATGATGAGTAACCAAACACTTTTCTATATATAACAATTTTGCTATATACGATATGTGTGTTTTCTTGATATGTGTGTTTTCTATGGAGCGACCCCATATCATGATCTCTATATTTAAGACATGAAAAGGTAGGGGAAAAGAATAATAATATATATAATAAAAACATTTCTAAATTGATGTTTTGAATTTAATATATTGACAATTTCATCAATATACTAAAAATAAAGTAAAAAATTATGGTTATCTACATTTACTTTATATACATATATAATAAATAAATAATAAAATATACATATATATCTTTTATAGATAAAAGATACATTTTATTATACATACCTTTTACTTCTATATAATTATCTCAATATTTTTATCCTTGAATAAAACAACTAATAAGACAACCATCTGTGTAGTCATTAACAAATCATTTACAAGGTATTTTAGAACACTATAATAAAATATATAGATTAAAGAGAGTATAAATTTAGCATGAGACTTTTAGGTTAAACATTTTAATGAAATCACCCTTTAACTTAATCATGAGAAGGGGTTATGGTGGATGAATTCATATTTCAACAAATGAAATTAGCAACAAAGTTGTTCGTATTGCAAACAATGCATAATTACAATTAACAAAATATCTCAATTTACCAATCAGTAAAACCTAAATTGATGAGATTCTAAACCTTAACACTAAATATTTAAATTAAGCGGCAAGGACTAGCTACTAGGTAGCACTTATTTTTAATATAAATGATATTTCGAAAAAATATATATACAACAAATTCAACATAACTTGGATTCTTATAAGACAAAGTAGGTTTATATAATTAATTAAGAAGCATAAAACATATTTTATTATTATTATTATTTGTAAGTTGAGAGGTTCTATTAATTCAAAATGATATTACATTGAAGAGTTCTAGATATCAAAATTCTTCTGGCCTCACTCCTATTGGATTTTTTGGCCAAAAGATGAAAGAAAAACCAAAATATTACAACCATATCCAAACTAGAAAAACAAGAAATGATTGTTGAACTAGCCAAAAGGTTCCAAGAGCCAAAATACATGAGAAGGTCATCTTGAATCAGACGAGTGAACCAAAGTTGGGTGGTCTAGACCAGTGCCTAGGGATGGTGTAGGGCTAAAGTCGCAGTGGACACGCTTCTCCAGATGAGCTAGTTTTCCCTCCATTCAATTCATTTTCTTGTACAATTTCCTCTGGTCATATTGCAAGGTGGCCAATCTATCCTACATCTTCCACTGGTTCCTCTGTAAGGCATTCATAAATCCGATAATAACATTTTGATCGCCATGGTAGTCATTCCCCAACTCATGTAGAAGTAATGTAATGTGTTGGAGTCTATCTGCTAATGTGTCAAAAGGGGAAGGAATCTCCACATTGCTCGGGGATGGGGTCACATTGAGGTCCAATTCTTTCCCCATGTCTTTGTTCTCTCATTGGTGTGCCTCTGCCTGTGCCCGAGGACCCACGCCGCATCAAGGGAAATAAATTTGATGATGCATAGCGAGAGTTCGAGGGGGGGGGGGTCGGGTGGCTTTAAGAGCCACCACTCAAGTAGCTTCAGGCCCCTTCTGATGTCCAAACACTTGTAACAACATGCAACCCCCAAACCACAAAACCATTAAACCAAGAAGAAACCAACCCCCAGGGTACAAGACTTACATCACAATTCTCCCCCCAAAATTTAACATCCCTCTCCAAATTTCTCTGAATTAAAGTCTGCCCACGAGTAACCCCATCGACCCTCAACTTCACAAAGACAAACTACAAAATTCTCGAGACTATTCCCTAGATTTGAATTTTCCCTAGAAGACCAGCACAAGGATGAAAGTATTATAGACTTCTCAGACAACCTCTACTTCCCTCAATTTGTTTCTCCTCTCGATACAACCCTATCCATACGTTTCTCCCCATAGGGTTTTAAGTCTGACCAGCTGAAAATAATGACGCAAGCAATCCCTTTCGTTGCCAGACTTGTTATGGATAAAGAATAGGAATGTCTAGGAGATATAATTACGAAGCCAAAAACAAAGAACCAATGAAAATAAATTACCATATAGAAACATCCACAAGCCTCCCACCACTGTAACAACTGCTGGCTTGAATCTTCCTTATTCCCCTTCAACCCTGCCACACTGGAGCAATGGCGAGGTTGTGAATTAATCCTAGTTTCTTGATCCCACACAAAGCCTATTAACAAGCCTCAGACCACACAATCATCCTCTCTACACACATGCCTCAAATTCATCACAATATATCCACAAAAGAGAACAAAGGATAGCTCGATAGAGCCACCGCCCTGTGCTACAGATTTTCGACATACTCCCACCACCCCAACTCCCATAACCCCGCCAACAACATTGCCCATCCAAACAATGCACAAGCATATAACCTTTCGCCTTCCTTCTAGACAATTCTTCTAGGACAAATGCATCATTGCGAGCGAACCAAGCGTCGACATAACTAATGACAAGTAGGGCCCCAAGACGAGACCCCTTGACCCTTATTGTATTCACCTATCTGCACCCCCATCAAGGAATTACTAAATTTAATTTTGAAAAAAAATAATAATAATTAATTTAACTTTAAATATAAATTTATTACTTTATTTAAATAAACAAATAATTGTATTTTTTTTAAATTTAAATAATTTTTTTTTACCATTATTTAAAATATATTTTAAAATATTTAAATTTATTTAAAATTAAAAAATATTTAAATATTCAATTTATACAGGTTTAATAGCTCAATCTACCATTTCAATAATTACTAATCAAAATTTAAAGAAACATTCCAAAAATCTCTTATTATAGGTCATTTTGTTACATCAAGTCAAATGGCCTAGAAATCAGATCAATCAACATCCTTGATACCTTGTCATTATCCCTCTGCAAAGCCCTAAGGCTCTCCTTGACTTGCAACACTTAAAAACTGAGTTATGAGGCCCTAAACCCTAATTTTGTGCCCAATGTACTTTCTATTCTAAGTAACTGCGTTGATTATGGAATCTTACGAAAAATAAAAAATAGTTACGAAGCTTCACCTTCCAGAAGTTTCTAAGGTGGTTTTAACCATTTACTATTCATTGGGGCTTCAAATTCCTACCTATGAGGACCTATCTCTTATCATTTGAGCTTATCCTCCATGATTAGTGGATCTATGTCCTAGATTGGTAAAACCCAAACCACCTCTTTTACCCTATAAATTTACCCTCCAACATAGTGTCATGGTTGACTTTTGGAGATTTCTAGTGCCCTCATGTTGTTGCTTTGAGCTTAAGGAATCATCATCCATTTGCATTAGGGTTGAGTGTGAAGGTTTTCTTTGTGACAAGGAAGGACAAGTCAAGTGGGGAGACACATCTACAAAGTCAGCTTCTATATATGGTTGTAACTCTCTCCTTTATTTATTAATACAAAAAACATCTTGTTTTCCTATACTTGTGTTATGCTTATGCTCTTGTATTTCAATGCCATGTTGACTCATTGAATAGAGATATTGGATTATTCTATGTGGATATTGTAGTTTTTTTGCATGTTTTAGTAATTTGTTGTGGGTTCCATTTATAACGCGTGGAACTAGGATTGGACCTTACAAGCAAAGAAGAGAGAAGGAATTGCTACAAATCCGAGGTAACTTCCTTTTCCATATTTCAATGTCTAAGGAAAACATTGATTTGTTTTTTCCTCTGTTGTTCTCAACGAGACCACTAGATCTAGGGAATTCATTTTTGTCCAAAGAATTGAAATTCCACATAATAACCTCCAATGAGGGTGACTCTCAAGGGAAACAGAAGAACAGGGGGTCATGTTTGCCACCCTAGATTGGAGAGGAGAGTTAATTATGGGGGTGGCATGGCCGCCTCCTCGAATGCATAACTCATGTGGCTTTATTGCTCTTAACGATAGGATGTCTCTCAAAGAATTGGAGTTAGCAGGGGAAGGTTTTTTGGTGTTGAGACATATAGGGTGGTATTGATTTGTTTCTTTGTTTCAAGAGAGAAAACAGGGGCTTAATTTCAAGCAGAGGAGGTTGGACAAGCACTAGTTATGGTTCTGAGGACCCCTTTGGATGGTAATCATTGTAGGAGGCACTTAAGGTTATGTATTGTAGATTGCATGGAGGTTTGAGTGGTGGAACCTGTTGCGTAGGAGTGTAGAAAACACAGATAGAGGGGGTAGTATTGGAATCCCATGCATGGTTGTTCTTGGGGAATCTAGTGCAACCACGTCAAGCTGGAGCACGTCGTCTATCTTGGTATGTAATGAATTGTTATCTCTACATCTTGGTTGGGTACCTCTCAATCTTCATGTTCACTCTGAATTTTTTCAAGTACATATCAAGAAAGGTTTTTAAGCGCATATAGATTCACTCTAATTTTCTCACAGACTCAAGTGGCTCTCCGTAGTACTATTTGTTAGAAAATTAGAAAGGCAGAAAGATTTTCTTATATTGATAATTACTTGTGATATTTTTGTACTCTTATTAACTTTCTTTATGTTCTTTTTTTATCTTATTTACATAAAGCAATCATAAAATCAAAACATGAAGATCAATGACACCAGATGTAGGCACTCAGCCAGGGCTAAAACCCCTCTATAGGGGAAAACCCAGTCAAACTCTTCCACTAGTAAATGAAATTGAAACAGACCAAGAACTTAGACGAAAAGACCTTCCTCCTCCACCAAGTCAGCCTTCCAAGATGATTTTGCAAGCTTCAATAGTCTCTTCTTGCCTTCCAGCTTCAACCTAACAACAACACAATTTTTAGCCCCGAGTTTCCATAATTTCATCCTTACTACATATTTGAAATTTCGACCTCCCCAACAACCTAGAAAATTTGCACATGTGGTAGTAGAGAGATAAAATACGACTTATTTTGCTTGAAAAATACTTTCTTCTCCTTCGCTAGGCTTTTCTCCTCCTTCCTAGGGATTTTGCTCCCCTTTCTTCCTCCAACTACTGCAGGTCAAACTTTCTTGATATGTGCTCCAAATGAGGTTGATTTTCTACCTTTATATAGTGGATTGTGCCTCTTAATTCGTCCAACTTGTCCAGGTTGAGGCCGACTTGGTGGAGGAGGCTTAAAAGACCTAATTTACATCAAAATAAATTTCTTCTTTGATATATAAAGCTCAAGAAGGTTTTTTTACATAATGATAAGGACAAGGAGTTTTGACACATACCCTAGAAGCCTACAATGGTGGCTTTGACCTAAAAATCATTGACCTAAGCATGAAACCCATTCTTTAATAAGTCAATTTCTTTTATAATAAAATTTATTTTTCGTTCTTTTGACAAATACATTGCATCATGACTCAAATACAATTATGAAGACCGAAACTAATTCCATTTTTCAACACTTCCTCTCAACTAGGGAGGTATTCATAATTATATAAATATACAAAGGTACATGGAAGATATCAAAATGATATGCTTTATGAAGAGTCACAACACATGTATTGTTACAAATTAGATACTTGACCAAGGTACTCTAATCAGGTGGGACTAAGGTGTACTCAAGCTTTAGCCATTATAGGTTCCATCATGCTTTTAAGCTCTAACACCAACCTAGGGATCTAGGTGCATATCCAAGGTCAAAGATCCAAGAGCAACACCACCCTCCCTACTTCAGGATCTAGACATAAACACTTAGGCTGACCATATGTCCTCCCAAGCATCTTGTTGCCACAAGATGCTTCATCTCTCCTAATCAACTAAATCAGATATATATATATATATATATCCACAAATCTAAGCATACTTCAAATGTTCAACTTTTGATGGAGAGATATTGCACAATTACAACCCCAACCAGTAATAAACCTTCAAATATATATACAAGTAAACACAAACAATCATTCTGATGCTACTTATTATCATCAAGTTATCCAAATACAACTTGGTAGAAGCTTTCTTCTTCTTTCACTTCTTTAGTAGCACCAAATACAATCTCAATACTTCTCAAGTATTTTGTTTGCAAATCCATCTGTAGTACTTACATTCATTCTTAAGTTTCATTCTTTCTTCAAGGTATTTACTATAACTGTCATAATATGTCATCCCTCTCAACTAGGAAGATATATCATTTCTTCTATCCAAGCTCCCTCTCAATTCAATAACTTCCTTCTTTTACAACATTGGAGAGACTACAATCTTTGAAGGTTTTATTTCTTTCTCATGCCATCAAGGTCATCTTTATCATCATCATTCTTGTAGCTTGATTTATTATGCTCATCATTATTATTATCTTCAATTATGAACATCTTCAACATCTTGAAGATGATGTACCTGTAAAACTTTAATAACAAATACAACCAAATACAAATATACAGAAGCATGAAGTCAACTATAGTAAAATCATGTCATTACAATGGAAGCATCAAAACATTCAAAGTTTAGACATCAAATGCGTAAACCTAGTTAGGTTCGTAAGTAGCAAGGGTTACATTTTACATACGAGACTTCAATATCTTGCTAAGGTTTTTTCATAAACCCTAGACTATGTCTTCGAGAAATAAAGCGTTAATCAAAATATCAATCCAATCATAGTACTATATATCTAAGGTTTCAACAATATGCTCTTAGAAATACATGTCAAATTCTACTAGGGTTTGTTGCAAATCCTATAATTTATCATCAAAACTAAATCATATCAATAATAAAAAATAATATATTTCTAGGGTTCATTATCATGCCCTAGAATATCAATCTCTACTAGGGTTTTCTTACAAACCCTAGATTTCAAAAACTAAAACATGAATATCAATAATCAAGTTAGCATACTAGCATTTCATCTGTAGGGTTTCATTGTTATTTCCATATATCAATTTATTTATACGATTTCCTTGTAAACCCTAGATGAAAACATCAAATTCCAAAATTAGATAACAATTTTGACTAGGCTAGGGTTTCAATCATACAAAAGAATATACACGTAGATTTCTATTCCTAAGATCTTACTATAACTATTACAAGGGTTTTGTTTATAAACCCTAAAGAACTAGGGTTTTACCATAACATTACCAAAACCATAAACTTCAAAAGAATAGGTTTTCATCATATGTTCTAGACTTTATCAACAATCCCTAAGAAGACTAGGATTTCATAATCAACATTGACATACCCTTAACATCAAGAGGCTAGGGTTTTATAGTTAACCCTAAAGGTTAGGGTTTCATAAGTGTGATCAAACGACGAGAGATAGTATAACAAGGGTAGATTCAATATAATGATTAATCACCCTAACAAGAATATTTATGATTCAAAACCCTAGACATAGAGATGTTAGTATTGTAAAGTAAATTTCAAAGGAATAAAGAACATACGAGTAGTATGAACAAAACTTGTAGTTCAAGACATACCTTGAGTTGTTTTTAACAAACCTGGTAAAGTATCATTATGAAGAGCTTCCTTTGCAACAAAGCTTATTTCATGACTCAAATCTTTCCTTAGAAGTTTCCTCTATAACCTTTGTGTGTTATGCAAGCTTTCCTACCAAGGAAAATATAAATAAAACTGTTATTGCACCTAGAGGTGCTCTACAACCCAGTATAGTAGGGTGGATGTGTGGGCGTTAGATGTGAGATGTTAGTTGTGTATAGGGTAGATGTGTAGGCTTGAGATGTGAGATATTTTTTAAATTCAAATTTTTTTATATTGTAATTTTGTTTTTTATTAATAAAATTACGGACAATTTTTTGGATAAAAGAAAATATAATATACATATCACATTAAAATATGTAACATATCAATAGTACTTATAAATTAACATCCATTTTACCATATAAATTAAAATAATGATTCCATAACCATCTTTAAATTTAATTAATAAGCATATAAAAATTCAATGTTTACAATATAACAAGATTTTTAATTTTCGACTTAGTCACCGGAGAATCCACAGTAAGAACCATTTTCTGCCAACGTTTCAAATCCCAACCGAGATCCATCATCAAGACAACTTGAATGCTTGATAGAAGAAGAGCTTATTTTAGGGTTAAATAGTAAGATTTTTAATCATGAATATTTACCATGGATATTATTAACTTCTAAATAGGATTTTTAAAATACCATGGGCTAATTCCTAGAAGAGAAAGTTAGAGAGAGGGAGGGAAAGAGGGAGAGAGGGGGAGGAGGGAAGAAAATCATAATACCATGGGCTAATACCATGGTTTATGAATACCGTGGGTCATCTATGCTTTTGATTATTATGTTATGGACCTAGGATTTTAATTATTATGTTACAATACCATGGGACAATACCATGAATTATCAATACCACATGCCCGAAAACCATAAATTATTCCAAAATCAACATATTTTATAAATACTTTATTTTATTTTAATTTATAACATATTTTAATTAAATCTAAAAAAAAAAGGTTATAATTACTTTTGAGGTATATCTAAACCCTCCATCCTCATGACTACTAAAAATATTCCCATAAAGATTAAATTGAGGTTTTAATAAATTAAAAATGAGAATACTTTTATATATACATATGTGAAATTTATATAATTTAAATAATATTATAAAGATTGAGGATAGATGCATGTTAACAAAGGATCAAAGCCAAGAGAGAAAGAAAAGTGACTAACAATCATAGAGGAAAGATAGTGCATGATTCTTTAAGTTTTTTATTATTGTATGTTATTTGACATGATTGATCCAAAATATAGGTTTAATATTTTACAATCAATTATGTTTATTTTTTTAATGTAGATACTTTCTTAAATAGAATACAATGGGATCATATTTAAGAGAGAGTGAGTGAGATGGAGGGGGAATAGAGTGGGGGAGAGAGGCATAGAGTTGGGAGAGACACAAAGAGAGAGAGGAAGATAGAGAGGAGGGAGGAGAGAGGAGGAGAGAGGAGGAGAGAGGGAGGGAGAGAGATGGATTTAGAGGGGGAAAGAGAGGGAGGGAAGAACAAAGACATTGAGAGAAAGAGGTGGAGAGAGAGAGGAAGTGACAAGGGAGAGATGAAGATGGAATGAGGGAGAGAGGAGACGAGGCAAGAGAGAGAAAATAAGAGGATAGAGATAGGGGAAGAAGGCGAAGAGAGAGAAATGGAGACATAGATATGGAGGAGGAGAAAGAGGGAGAGCGAGAAGGAGAGAGGGAGGAAGATAGTGACAGAGTTGGAGGGTGGAAAGAGAGAGAGATTTTGATAGGGGGAGAGAGAGGGAGGTGGGAGAGAAAGGGAGAGAAGTGGAGAGAAAGGAAGGAAAAGAGAGAGGAGAGAGAGATGGAGTTGGAAGGGGAAGAAAGACATAGAGAGAGAAAGGTGGAGAGGGAGAGGGAGTGATAAGGGAGAGATGCAGAGACTGTGAGGGAGAAAGGAGAGCAAGAGAGAGAGAGAGAGATATGGAGAGAGAGTGTGTATGTTTTGGGGGTGAGAAGGAGAGACAAGGGAAGATATAGATATATATGGAGGAGGGAGAGAGGGCAGGAGAGAGAGGCAAAGAGAGGGGGGAAGAGAGATATATATGGAGAGAGAAGTGGGAGAGAGAGACAGAGACAAAGAGAGAGAGATGGAGAGAGATAGAGATGGATAAATAGATATGGAGAGATAAGTGGGAGAGAGAGACATAGACAAAGAGAAAAGGGGAAGAGAGAGAGGGAGAGAGAGAGAGATAGAGATAGATAAATAGATATAGAGAGAGATTATGTATGTTTGGGGGTTGAGATAGAGACAATGGGAGATAGAGATATAGATGGAGGGGGTAGAAAGGGAAGAGAGAGAGAGAGAGAGAGAGAGAGAGAGAGAGAGAGAGAGAGAGAGAGAAGGAAGAGATAGAGAGGGAGGGGGAGAGATAGATATATAGATAGATATGGAGAGAGAGTGTGTATGTTTGTGGGATGATATAGAGAGATAAAGAAGGAAAGACAAAGTGAGATAGGGATATAGATGGAGGGGTCGAGAAGGAATAAGAGAAAGACAGAGAGAGGGAGGGAGAAAGAGATATATATATATATATATAGAGAGAGAGAGAGAGAGAGAGAGTGACATATGTTTAGGGGGCTGATATAGAGAGACAAATACGGAGAGATGGAGGGAGGTATAGATATAGATGACAGGGGGAGAGGGGAGAAGAGAAAGATAGAGAAAGGGAGGGAGAGGCAGAGAGAGAGATATAGGGGAGAGAGGGAGGGGGAGAGAGAGAAGGAGAGAGGGAGGGATATAGACACAAAATGGAAGGTGGAGAGAGAGGGAAGAATAAAGAGAAACACAAAGACAAATAGAAACATAAAAGTTAGATCTAGAAATTCATGAATATTTTGGTTTTTTACTAAAATAATTGTTTATTTCTAATCCTATTTGATCACTTGCACTAGATGCAATGATTTCATTGCATATGTCGATTTCTAATCCTATTTAATACCATACACTAGATGCATTGATTTCAGTGTAGATGTTGATTTCTACTCTTATTTGATTGCTTGCACTGGATGCATTGGTTTCAGTGTAGATATTGATTTCTAATGCTATTTGATCGCTTTCACTAGATGCATTGATTTCAGTGTATATGTTGATTTATAATCCTATTTAATACCTTACACTAGATGCATTGATTTCAGTGTAGATGTCGATTTCTAATCCTATTTAATACCTTACACCATATGCATTGATTTCACTGTAGATGTTGATTTCTACTCCTATTTGATTGTTTGCATTGGTTTCAATGTAGATATTGATTTCTAATTATGTTTGATTTCTTGCACTAGATGCATTGACTTTAGAGTATATGTTGAGTTCTAATCCTATGTGATTGTTTGCACTAGATGTAGTGATTTCAGTGTAGATGTTGATTTTTGATTTGATGCAACTAGATGTATGATGTACATTAATTTCAAAGTAATTAGACTAATAATGTGCATTGATTTCAGTGTAAGCACATGTTTCCCCCTCCATCTATATCTCTATCTCCCATTGTCTCTTCTTCTTTATCTCTCTATCTCACCCCCCAAACATACACCCTCTCTCTCTCTCTCTCTCTCTCTCTCTCTCTCTCTCTCTCTCTCTCTCTCTTTAACACTTCTCTCTACATATCTATATCTCTTCCTCCCTCCTTGTCTTTGCCTCTCTCTTCTTCTCTCTCTCCCTGGTTCCATCTATATCTCTGTCTCACCTTGTCTCTCCTTATCACCCCCAAAACATACACACTCTCTCAGTGTAAGCACATAAAAATTATTCATGATGTGCATTGACTTATGTGTTACAATAATTCAACAATAAATACAATACTTGAATTTTCATCCTAAATAAAATGTTCACTTACCCAAAATGTTTGCTTCCTAAAGCTGTAAACTATTTGTAATTGGTTACATTCTTATTATTCCCATTTTCCATCATCCAACATTGTTAATCACTTTGCATTCAAATGAGGTAATAGAGAATAACTACCATTGAAAATTATTTAGGGTTTAACACTCCATAAGTCACAATGAATGACTTTGGAGAAAACTCTATTAATATTGGAGAGAAACAAAGACAAGGTATGATGTTTACTACAGTAGCTCTAGTTAAATATTTGAATGGTCTGTGATTTCAACTGCTCTTTTCATATGATCAATATGAGAAAATGACAAAACTAATATGTGTGACAATAAGAACAATATTAGAAAATAGTTTCAAATTGATAGCAATGAATATTGTTTGCGATGGACTATACTCTTATTATTCACATTTTCCATCATTCAACATTGTTACATTGTCACTTTGCACTCAAAATTTTTATTTCATCATTTTTCATCATTCAAGTTACTAACAGTCTCATCTAAAAAAACTGAGGTAACTAAGAAAATTTAAAATTAAATTGACCAAATTAATCTTAGACATATTTAGCATATTTAAAATGATCAAAATAGTTAGATGTTCAACAAATTTTGTATATTGAAACTAACCTAGATCCATGTTAAAACCATATCTATCAAGCGCTAAGAGGGATCAAATATCTCAAGGTGCAAACCTTTCCTTAATTTTGCACTCAAAAAAGAGGTTTGCACCTCGAGAGATTTGATCCCTCTCGGTGCTAGATAGATCTAGGCTAGTGAGTATACAATACAAAGAAATCTCGATATGAGGAGGAAACTAAACATGAAAGATGAAACAAAGAACAATGCACTTATCTTTTGGTAAAATGGTGAAGGGTCCCTCTTAATCTAGTTCTTTTGAGATATAACCAAAACATAAACAATCCAAAAATGTTCTAACAAGGTATATTAGATCTACAAACTCTAAAAAAAAAGAAAAAAAAAAAGTAGAAGGATATGCAAGGGATAGCATCCTTAAGAGACTTTAGAAAATAAGCCTTCGACTTCACATTCTTCAATCTAGTTTTTCTTAGGTGGAGCTTCATCAGCCACATTTGCATGTTCTCTTTCTCTCTTCTTATTTGATCTTGGATTTTCAAAACATTGACTTTTGTAGTGTCCCATCTTATGACAATTGTAGTATTCAATCTTTGATTGATCAAGTTTCTTCTTTGGTCCTTTAAACTTCTTGGCTCCCTTCTTCTTGTGATGAGCAGAGTAGGCATTTGAATTGTTGTTTTCTTTATCCTCCTTTTCGTCACTTACTAATGAGATGTGAGCTTCTTCTTGACTACATGCATTCCACATTTGTTCAAAGGTTGGTGTATCCTTCCAACTGCTAATTCCTGATGCAAAAGAGCTCCAAGATTTTGGTAGACCTAGTAGTGCAACAATCACAAGTTCTTTCTCTAGTACAATTTCATCAATAGCTTGGAGTTTATCTTTTATTCAAGAGATCCTTACAAAATATGATGATATAATATCATCTTTTATCATCTTTATTGTTCTTAGTTCATTTTTGAGACTAGTTATCTAACCAATGTTCTTGATGGTAAATAGCGTGGAAAGGGCTTCATACATTTCTTATGAAAATTCTAGATTATATATGTATGGGATTAGATTGTCCTTCACTCCATCTATTATTAGATTCATAGCCAAGATGTCAGTTTCCCTATACTTTTCCTTTCCTAAATCATCTGTAGTTTTCTTAACGTTTCCTTGAGCAAAATCCAAAATTGTATGCTTAGCAAGAATAAGATCCATTGTCTTCTTCCATGCCTTGTAGTTGGAGGCTCCTTCTAGCTTATTTTCAGTCTTCATTGTCATGTCTTGTGTTCTTGATATATTTAGTAGACCTTCCTCTTATTATATGATCCTTATCCTTTGACCCTATTAGTAGATATTCAAGCTGCCTTTTTCCTTCCTTCTTCACCTTAGATCTGATACCTGTTAGAAAATCAAAAAGGCATTAAGATTTCCTTATATTGATAATTACATGCGATATTCTTGTAGTCTTATTAAATTTTATTATGTTCTTTTATTATCTTCTTTTCAAAAGCAATCATCAAATCAAAACATGAAGATCAACGACACTAGATGTAGGCACTCAGTAAGGTCTAAAACCCCTATATAGGGGGGAACTCAGCCAAACTCTTCCACTAGTAAATCATATTGAGATATACCAAGACCTTAGACTAAAATACCTTCCTCCTCCACCAAGTCAACCTTCCAAGATGATTCTGCAAACTTCAATAGTCTCTTCTTGCCTTCCAGCTTCAACCTAGCAACAACACAAAATTTTCAGCCCCCAGCTTCCAAAATTTCGGCCTTATTGCTGATCTGAAATTTCGGCTTCCCCAACAACCCAGAAACTTCGCATGTGTGGTAGTAGAGAGAGAAAATTAGACTTCTTTTGCTTAACAAATACTTCCTTCTACTTCACTAGGTTTTTCTCCTCCTTCTTAGGGATTTCACTCTCTTTTCTTCCTCCAACTACTGTAGATCGAACTTTCTTGAGATGTGCTCCAAATGAGGTTGAGTTGTTTCCCTTATAGTGGATTCTACTTTGTAATTAGGTTGATTTCTCCAGGTTGAGGCCGAATTGGTCGAGGAGGCCTAAAAGACCCAATTTACATCAAAATAAATGTCTCCTTTGATAGATAAAGCCCAAGAAGGGTCTTTTACATAATGACAAGGACACAGACCCTTGACACAGACCCTAAAAGCTTACAATGGAGGCTTTGACCTAAAAATCATTGACCTAAGCATGAAACCCATGCTTTAATAATTCAAATTATTTTATAATAAGATTTCTTTTTCTTTCTTTCGACAAATACATTACATCATGACTCAAATACAATTATGAAGATCGAGCGAGACTAGTTACATTTTTCAACACTATTCTAGTGATGTTTTTTGGGATAAATGGTATGTCCTGCCATTGTTATTAGTATTTTACTGGTAGTGGGCATTTGATTTTGTCTCATTACTCTTCCTATCCTCACATTCTTCTACTTGTTCTAGGATGGTTGTTAGAAAATAGTTTGTATCTGCGGTATCTTAATAATATCGACCCTCCAATACTATTTCTATGAGTTGTCATTGTGTGGAGAATTATTATAGGGGGAGATAGTCTATCCCTAGTTCGAACGTACCCTCCTTCTAGCTCGAGTTGGTTCTTGGTTGGTCAACTATTAGTTTGGGTCTCCAAGTAGTCCAGGCCATGAGTCCACATTACATCTATCTTGGTACAACATCTTGAGAGTCCAAACCACAAGGTTGTTTGTTATTGGATGAAGATGCAATGCCAACACATGCATAGTAGGTATGGAGGAGGAGGTCGCCACCCTAGGCTCACAATAGAACTGAATAATAAGCCCAAGAAGTTGCTGATACTTTCCAATTAGTAGTCCCCCTTGACACTTAGGAGAAAATTCATAGTTTGGAGTCCTATGTTGTCCATGACAAACAAATGTTTTCTAAGTCTCAGATTTTTGAAGATGTTACCACTTGGATTCCTGACCCAGGGCATACCCGAGGATGAAGGAAGCATTATTATGGAGCCTTGACCTTGTATTGGAAGATGAAGACCTTGCTTGGCAGGATTTTGATGGACAAGTAGGTAGAAAGGCATAATATTTTTTCTAGTTTGGAGGATGTCAAAAGGGCACAACGCAATCAAAAGTTTCGCTTAGAGAGGATTGCAGAGAGGCTTGCACATTGAGCTACATTTCCATTATGGACTGACTTCATGTGTTCCTCTTGGAATAAGTGCTAGAGATCCAACTCTAGTCACCTCTTCAGGTACTTGAGTCCACATGTTTCTCTCCGGTTTTTGTTTTTACAGTACTTTCATAGATAGTCTATTTATACTAGAAATACTGATACTCCTTGAGTTTTGGACTAATTATTCTATAAATAGGAGGTAAAAAATATATGGTTTCCTACTAAACATATTTTGAGACCACCTACCCAATAATAAATAAGATAATAATACTTGATATATATCTATAATTTACTTAATCTTTTGAGAAAATACAACTTAAACTAACAAATATATATATATATATATATTCTAAAAATATAAATCTTTTAAAAACTTTCTTCTTACTTCAACATGAAAAAGATTTTAGAATTAATGCTAAAAAAGTAACTCATTTTAATATGATAATTAAATTAAAAATATCAAAAAACCTTTAAAATTCTATTTTATAAATTTTAGATATATTTATTTTTCACCATTTCAATACTCAACATACATAATAACAAATTCATTAATCCAAATCCAATTTGGGAGCCAGGACTCAATTCATACCCATGTAAATAATTGATTGCATTCATTAAATATTCAATTTTAAGCATAACTTCAATTCTGGATGACAATCGCTTAATTTCAATTATTTAAAACAAAATAAACCCAGAAAAATCTATATTACAAAGTAATTAGAAATACCATTTTATGATTAATTATTATTATTATGAAATGGGGGGAGGATGGAGCGAAGGGAGCCGAGTTTAGGAACTGGTGAGGGTTTCTGAAGCATTAGGGTTAACAATGGAGAGGCAGAAAGAGAAGCAACAATTGAGATAAGGGCAGGGGACGAGCATCCTGCGTGCAACCAAGCCAACAATAGCACAAAAGAGAGAAGGGTAGGTTCATAAATCAAGGAGGAACTGAAAGGAGCCATGGCAGGGGATCCAGGGAGGGGAGAGATCCCCTCCTACAAGAACGTAACGGCGGGAGAAGCAAGTGGAAGCGGACTACGAAGAGAATCAAAGGAAGACAGTAGGGATGCGCCAGTGATGGGAAACCAATGGCAAACAAGATTAGGAGGCAGATGCCTTCCCAGAGCCCTGAAAAAGCCGAGGTTTGTGATCCCGAACAACAAACTTGAAGAGTATAGATGCTACATGAGGGACCACGCCCTAATATGTAAGTTTGTAGGGTTCTGGCCAGCTGAAAAAGACCTGGCGAAGTGGATACAACAAAGATGGAAACCGAAAGGACATATAGATCTGAAGCTGGGGGAAAAGGGCTTTTTTATAGTGATATTTGCTAATCTAGAGGACAAGGAAAGAACCTTTGAAGGGGGTCTGTATTTCATGAATAACACAGGTTTATTCATGAGGCACTGGGAAGACTGTTACAACCCAGACCAATAAAAGATGTTGGCAGCACCCATCTGGGTTAGATTGTTTGGTTTACCAATAGATTTTTGGGACCCCGAGATCCTGGAAGGAATAGGCAATACAATAGGGTCATTTGTCAAAGTAGAAGAGACCACAAAGAGAGGGAGATACACATCCTATGCTAGGATATGTGTATACATGAACATATTAGAAACCCTGCCGGAGTACATAGAGTTAGAATACCATGATGAAGTATGGCAGCGACCGATGGATTACGAACATATACCTTTCAGGTGTAGAAGGTGCCATGAATATGGACATCTCTTTAAATAATGCCCACTGAACATTGCAGAGGAAACATCAAGGAAAGCAGAAACAGAAAGGAGAAGGACAGAAGACACAGAAGGAGTGGAGGAGGGTTTCCAGGAAATCCCAATAAAAAGAAGGTCTGGGAAAGAAACGGTAAGAAGGCCACAAACTACCAAAACAACGCCAATAGAATGTCAAAACAAGTTCAATGTACTCCAGGAAGAAGAAGGAGAGATGGAAAAAGAAGAAAGCACAGAAGAACCCATGGATTCTACCAAAGATGCAAAGGAGATAGAATCAAACCAAGGAAACATGGAAAAAGAAGGGATAGAGGGGAACATAGATATATCAATAGAACAATCGCAAATGGAGATTGATCCTCAAAAGGAGAATGGAAATGATGAGGAGCGAGTAATGAAAAGGTTGTTACAGGACTGGAAGAACTTGGATGAGAGGTTCATCTCGGAAGAGCAAAAACAGTTATACAAAGAGATGTTCCAGAAATACAAGGAGAAGAAGGGAACCCTTCTGACAAGTCAACTGGAACAAACAGGAACGCAGGGAACACAGAGTATGGGAACGGGTAGTTCTGGCAAAGGAGGTAGGAAAAGAGGAAGATGGCCAATGAGCGAAACTATTCAAGTGGTAGGGGAAACTCTGGTAAACTCAGGTAGAGTCATACCTCTCTCAAAGGTATTTCAACAACCATCCAAAAAGTTATAAATGATTGTCACAAGCTGGAACATCAGAGGTCTCAACAGTAAAGGAAAACAAAGGTATCTGAAGGATAGGGTGAAGAAAGACAAACCTAGTATAATGATAATCCAAGAGACGAAGATCAGCTCTCAAAAATTAGAAGAGATAATGAGGAAATACAAGTTACACTATGAAGTCATGGGTCAAGATGCGACAGGCACAGCGGGAGGATTGGCAATCCTGTGGAACCCAGAGGAGGTGCAATTCAAAAATTGGGTCAACCTCCCCCGAATCCTCTCAGGCTCATTCAGAATGATAGGGTCATCTCAATGGATACTCATCACCGGAGTCTATGGGTCACACATCCCAAGGAACACAAAAATTTCCTTAAAAACATGCAAACGATCCGCAGGATCTTCCCTGGGATTTCGTGGATTGGAGGAGGAGACTTTAATATGATTAAAACTCTAGGAGAAAAGAGAGGAGGAATAAGTAGACCGGACCAAGACATGGAGGCTTTCAGTGAAATAATAACAGAGAAAAGATTGGTAGATATCTCGACGATTAATGGGGTCCATACTTGGAACAATAGAAGGGGAGGCAAGAATCAAATACATCCAGATTAGATAGATTCTTAGTATCAGAACAGATCTTAAACAGGGATGTTTTGTAGAGGCAATGATTCTACCTGCCATGGGCTCTGACCATTGGCCTATTAGATTGGAGATAGATATTAAGAAGAATCCCTACAAACGCCCATTCAGGTTTGAGGCTTTCTGGCTCAGGAATAATCAGTTCATGCCGAAGGTAGAGGAATGGTGGACCTAGAGTCAACAAAGAGGGAGATGTAAGATGCATACCTTTCAGCTAAAGCTCAAGGAACTCAAAGGGAAAATAAAAAATGGAACAAGGAAGAGTTTGGGAACATTTTAATGGAGAAGCAAAGATTAGAGCGGAAAATGGAAGAGCTACAACAAAAAATTATAGAAGAAGGACATTAGTCAAGTAGAGGAACGGAGAAAACAGGAAGAAATTCTATGGAGACAAAAGTCCAGGATAAACTGGCTCCGCGATGGAGAAAGGAACACAAATTTCTTCCACCAAGCCATGGTTCAACACAGGCAAAGGAACAGAATATTCTCTATTTTAAAAAAAGAAGGGCAAAGAATAACAGAACATGAAGGAATTGAACAGGTTTTAGTTGAGTATCATAGAGATCTGCTGACAGAACCATGAGCCAATAGAGAGGAGGAAATAGGAAGGATCTGCAATGAAATTCCCAAGATAATAACTGAAGACCAAAATAAAGCTTTGATGAGGGCAGCAACGTTGGAAGAAGTGGAGAAAATAGTAAAAGGAATGAAGAAAAATAAAGCCCCAGGACCGGATGGATTTACGGCGGAATTTTATCAAGCAGGTTGGCATTTCCTTGGATAAGATATTCTGGAGGTGGTTGAGAAGTCTCGTAGACAGCAAAAGGTATGGCCGAGTCTCAACTCTACCCTGTTTACTCTTATTCCTAAATCGGCTAAATCTGAGAACGCCCAAGGTTTTCGCCCAATAGCCCTTTGTAATGTAATTTATAAAATTATTTCTACCTTGATGGCTAAAAGACTGAAGCCAATTCTTTCTAACATAATCTCCCTGGAACAAACTGGTTTTGTGGAGGGGAGACAAATCCTAGATGGGCTGGTAGTAGCCCAGGAAGTGATCCATTCCCTAAAACAAAAAAAGGAGAGAGGAATGATGATAAAGCTGGATCTGTCAAAAGCCTACGACCGCCTAAACTGGAACTTCCTCAAGGCAACTCTCAGGGCATTTGGTTTTAGTAACAGATGGATAGACTGGATTTACAACATGATATCAACGCCTAACTTCTCTATTCTGCTGAATGGGACGCCAACTACGACTTTCAACGCCACTAGAGGATTAAGACAGGGGGATCCCTTATCTCCCTTCTTGTTCATTATGGTGGCAGATGGTCTGGGAAGATACTTCAAAAAAGAGATGAGGGAAAGAAAGATCAAGGGACTAAGATTATGGGGAAACAACTTGCCTATCACCCACCAGCAGTTCGTAGACGATATCATGCTCTTCTGTGAGGTCTCCCTAAAGGAAGTGAAGAGAGTGAAAAGGATTTTGGATCTGTTCATGGAAGCCTCGGGGATGGAAATCAATAAAGACAAATCATGCACATTTATCTTCAACACCCCAGAGCCGATCAAAGCCCACTTGACCAGAACGTTGGGCTTTAGATCTGGAGAGCTACCAACAAAGTATCTGGGAAATCAACTAGCTCTAAACCCTATAAGAATAGAAAATTGGCATCAAACAATAGACAAACTCAAGAACAGACTTGAGAATTGGTCCTTCTGATCGCTAAATATAGCAGGAAGACTTGTGCTCCTGAAATCAATTCTCCAGGCCATTCCAATATATCCTCTATCGGTGATGGCAGCCCCAAAGGAGTTTGCGCAAAAATGAAGGAAATATTTGGAAAATTCATATGGGGAGGTCCCAAACAGGAAAAAAAATGGGCCCTAGTGTCGTGGAAAGGTATATCCAAACAAAAAGATAAAGGAGGACTCGGTCTCGGGGACCCGAGCATTTTAAACCAAGTCCTAGGGGCAAAGCTATGGTGGAGGTGGATGAGGGGAGGAAATGACATATGGAAACAAATATGGACTCAAAAGTATAACATGCCCTCAACAACAAAATATATCCTCAGAGTGGAAGAGGTCCCAAAAGGATCTTCAATCTGGGACCTAGCGAGCCAAAACAGAGATATTATAAGCAAATATGCCTTCTGGGAAATCAGGAACGGAAGTATAGCTAAATTTTGGGAGGAGGCATAGCAACAAATGAATAGAATGGCTGATATTCAAGGTTTGCAAAACACTTACCAGAAGGCAGTAATGGAGGGATTAAAGGTTGTTAAAGATTACTGGAAAGAAGAAGAGCTAGATGAGACTTGGCGAATCTGGAGGAAACATGAAGAGTGGGACTATAATATCGATCGAAACCAGAAAGAGATACTGATAAAAGAGATGGATTCAAGAAGAATTAAAAATAGAACAGGACCAGATATTCTTAGATGGGGAAAATCTACAAGAGGAACCTTTACAGTCAAAGAAGCTTACTATTTAGCCACTCGACAAGAAGGAGAAGAGGAAGCCTTAGATTGGAAACAAATATGGAGGAATAAGTGGTGGCCGAAAGTAACAGTGTTTGCATGGCTAGTAGGGAAAGGAAGAATCCTGACGTGGGACAAGCTATAGAAAAGAGGCTTCCAGGGTCCCCCCAGATGCAGCCTATGTAAAAAGGAGAATGAGACTCAGGAACACCTCCTGAACTCCTGCCCCTACGCCCAGTATCAATGGGATGAGGTCAGGAACCTCTTTGGAAAATCTAGTAGGGACCCTATGGATATAAAGCAGACCATATTTCAATGGGGAAAGGGTCAATTTTCATGCTCTGTAGTAAGGAGAACATGGAGTTTAGCTGTAGGTTTCATCATCTGGCTTCTATGGAAAGAGCGAAATCAAAGGATATTCTAGGAAAAAAACAATCCACCAGGAAAGATTTGGGAAAAAACACAAAAATTAATAAGAGAAACTGTTCTGGCTGAGACCTGGGAGGAGGAGGATTGGAAGACAAATCCTGAGGAGGGACGAATCTTAGCCAACCTTAATATAGATTACAACATGATGTACCCCCAGAAGGAAAGACACCAAAGACCACAGATACAGAGCCATGCACAGTTCAGATATCCAGGGGAAAACTTCATTAAATTGAATTTTGACGGGGCTTCTAAAGGAAACCCAAGACCTGCTGGTTTTGGTGGTATCTTTAGAGACAATAAGGGTCGCACCGGATGGGTGTACGCAAACAGAGGAGGCATAATGACCAACAACGAAGCAGAGATGATGGATGTATACCAAGGTATTAAAATAGTAATAAGAAATGGATACACGAACCTGGAGATCGAAGGTGACTCGCAGATAGTAATTGAAATGCTTAGGAATCTCAACAATGGAAGAAACTGGGAACAGGATGCTAAGAGCTGGAGGACGGCAGGGATAATGCAAGACTTGGCAAACATTCGAGAATGTATTGAATACAAAATTATTAGTCATGTTAAGCGAGATGGAAATAAAGCAGCAGACTTCTTGGCAAATTGGGGATGCAAAGAACAGGAAGGAAAGGTGGATAGCATCTGGCCAATAGTTATGAACAAACCTGGATGGGAGACTCTCAACCTAATAATCATTCATGATAGTAATGAATCCATAGATTGATAAAAATAAGTACCAAGGATCCCCGATTGGGGTGACTAAGGCGGCGAAACGGGAGATTATTGAAAGGACAAGGGGGGGCTATGATAAGCCACCTTGTACAAGGAGAGCATCGCAGGTGGACAGGATGGTTGGTAGACTGGGCATAATTACAAATCACAGGGGAGAAAAAACTATGAAGGCTAGAGGTGGTGGTAGTGACGACGCTTCAGTGATGGGACAAGGGTCAGCTCGCACGAAGGCAAGCCGAGGAGGAGTGGGCAATTATGGCAAATGCAGGCGACAGAGGAAGGCGGTGCAGCAGCATAAGGAAGGGCGGCAAGCGAAAGGAAGCGGACACGGGTGGAGGCATAAGGGCAGGTATGCAGTTAACGCCCTCGGTGTGAGCGGAGACAAGGGTAAGAAGGTGGAAACCAGAGCAAGAGGTAAAGCAGAGAGAGAACAGCAGAGGGGTCGACCTCCCGTCCCTAGAAAAACTAAGTGCAAGATAACAGAGAGAAGAATGAGGAAGGCTGCGACGGTTGAGAGCAGGGGAGGAAGACCTTCGGGGACCGAAGGCAATACGGTAGACTCCTGGGAAGAAAAGGAACAGAACCAGGTGGGCATGGAGGAGGCGCACAACCCAGAACAGGATAGTCAGATGCAGAAAAAGAGGAACGGAAGGGGGAAAGGGAGACCTTTGGAGGACATGCAAACAGAAGAGGTAGACATCAGAGAAAAGAAAGCCAGAGGGAGAGAAGAGGAAGACTGTATGGGATCCCCCTCAAGCGCAATTGGTCAGGGAAGTATGGCAAAGGAGGGCAACAAAGGTGGCGCAGGACGTGGAAGGGGTCATAGAGGAAGAGGGAGAAGATGTCAAGCGGGAAACTAGGAGCGGAGCTTCCCTCCACCGGCAGGAAAAAGACGAGGCAGGAAGACGATGAAGGGACAGGTGCAGTATGCGGAGAGGGCGTACAGTAAAGAAACGCATGCGGATATTAGGAGGATAATTCAACAGTTAGAGGAGGAGGCGACCCAGGAATAGTCGGAAACTAAAATGGAAGACTGGGAGTATCTGCTGCCTGACCCAGGAAATACTAGAGGACGCATGTCCCTGTACAAGCAGGCTATCCATGTGTATCGGGTAATGAAGAGGCTGCTAGCAAAAGCTATGGAACAGGTGGCTATGGAGATGGCAGAACTGGCCCAAGGCATCCCAAACCTGAAGAAAGAAATGAAAAATCTCCAGATAACCCTTCTGATGCAGGATAGCAATCTTGATGAGATACAACAACAGTTAAAGAAGCTTAATCCTGAAGCAAAGGAGGAAGATGACCAGCAGGGCGCCATGGCAGACTGATTTTTCAAAGATATGTTAATCGTCTCCTTAGTTAGGAAGCTGAGAGCATGCTCTCCCTTTTGTTATATTTCATAATGCAGATAGGAAACAATGATAGTCTTTTTGAATGTGTAGTGTATTTAGCATGGACAAGGAGACTTAGTAAATTTTGTTTCTAGATGGCAATTAAAAACTTAAGACGGCCAATAGACCCGGTTTCCCTTTGGGGCGGTTGAGACCACTGTATGTCTGTATAGGCTTTAACTTGATTTAATATGAATGGTACCATGTTAGCTTACAAAAAAAAAATTATTATTATTATTATTTATTTATTTATTTATATTATATATTCATTTCGAAGATTATTGTATTCTATTGTGGTGGGAGCCACCAATTGATAATATTACTAAATGAATTTCAAATTTAAAATAATCAAGTTATAAATTTAGTATTCAAATTAAATACGAATTAATAATTTTTTTAAGAAAAATATATGTTTTTAATTATTAGATTTATTCAATCCAAATAAGAATGAGAGAGGTGGAAGATGAACAACAATTGGGTTCCTGTTTTTAGTCCTATATAATTATTCTTCTTTGATTTTTTTTTTCATTATAATAATTTTTTTAATTATTTTGTTAGATTAAATTTTTATTTAATACAATTTAGTTATAATTTTTTAATTAATTAATACATTTTGATATATCTATCTATATATATGTTGATAAAATATTTCCTTATTATATTTTGTGGTTATCTTTTATATATATATATATATAATAAAACTTTTTTTTTTTTCATTTTTATAAATTTTTATGTTATTTTTTGAGCTTCTATTCATTTTATATGAATCATGTTGATTCCTTGATTATATCTGTGGGTCAACATTTTAAAAAATGTAATTTTGTTAATTATATGTTTTTTAATGTTACAATTATAATTTTTTTATTCTAATTTTATATTCATTATATTTTAATATTTATAATAATAATTTATTTATTTATTATATTTTAATATTCATAATAATTATTTATTTAGATATCAATTAGTAGTTTTAAAAAAAATATTTTCTTATTAGATTTTATTTATATTTCTATTTCTATATATATGTTTTTTTTTAATTTTTGAAGTTTTTTGTTTTTTTTTCCCTTCATATTTTTGAAGTTTCATGAGTTTTTATTCATCTAATATGAATTATGATATTAATTTTTAAACTTTTTAACCAATAATATTTTTATTATCTCATTTTATTAATTATATTGTTTTCCTCTCTTTTTATTAATTATATTATGAGCATCTTACCACTGTAATTTTCTTGCTATTCTTGCTCGGCTAAAAGGGTTCGAAACTTTAACACCAAACATCAGAATATTTTAAACATAATTTATGATTATCTTAAATTTTTTTGAATATATTTTTATATTATTAAATAAATAGAGCATGTTTATAGAGTTTTGCCGAATTTCAATAATAATGATACTAAACCGATTGGTTTTCAATCCCACATGTAAGATTAACTCTTTATACTAACTTAAAAAAATAAAACCACAGATTCATATTCACATGTTCCTTCGACCTAAATCACCAAGTTACTGTTAAATTGTTCAAATATTTTGTGAATTAAAATGTGTCTTTTTAGGGTTGAAATTGAACGATTACCTTCCGAAAATGCTTGTCGGTAATTGATTTGAATAAAACTATTGGGATTTATTGTCATCGTTATTTGAAATCTGATTCGAAATCAGATTTGACACATTGCCTTTAAAACGAAAAGTTACCGGATTGAACATAAATTTTATAAATAACGTGCCTTTGGTATATAAGATAATGCAGTCAACAAGGCTGTGATTATTAGTTATATAACACCAGCTCAAGGCTATTGAATGAAAACGAAGTTCAGATTCTTCCATTACTAACCTCCTGCAGGAACCTAGCATAATTCGTTAACAGAAGTGGGTTGCCATGATCTGCTTGTAGCATTTTCTCATAGTATTTACTAATTTTAAAATTTATACAAACATTTTTCATACACATAAGAACTTCTATAGTTGAAGCTTTAATTTCAAATCCCAGAAATAAGAAAATTTATGCATTTTCTAGCATAAAGATAGGTAAGAATAATGAAATAAAAATGCAAAATTACTGGATGCTACTTCCCATCAAAATTTATGCAATTCCGTGCATAAATTTAGGTAGGAGAATTATGAAATTTATTTCTTTCCTTAATACATCTATTTACTCCAAACAAGCTCTTGTAATATGAACAAATTTTCACTCTAAAAATTAAACATTACTAACAACTTTTACTTTTACGAAATTTACGAGGCTTCCATTACTTATACTATCTTTCGGTATATAGTAGATATTTGAGTCATGCATTAGTATATGTTTACTCTAGCTATGCACTTACATTTCTATAGGTTTTGTTTAGATTTATAACAAGTGAGGCTTACTCATAATACAAACTCAATGATTCAAAATTATACAAGACCCACATATTATTCCTATAACTATGGAAATAGGGAAGGCATCATAGGATATACTTGAATACCATATCAAATTTGTATGAAAATTTTAAAACATGTGCCACATTCTAAATTTCATGCAAGAGAAAATATACATTTTTCATCTTTAATTTTACCAACAAAATTAAAGTAGTGAATACTAATCATAGGAATCAAAGGCAACATTTACCTAAAATTTCAAGTGAGCAATTGAATTTGGAAGGAGCCTTTTCCACTCAAGAGTAAGCTCACCTACACCAATGCTCTCTATAGTAAGCTACCCCATAGCCAAACTATGATACCACAAGGGGAATCTATCAACCCATAGAAAATTACAATGGGTGAAGGCATCTCTCCATTAGAATAAAAACATCAATTAGAACTACTCTTTGGATTTCAACACATCATGGATGCGTCTTAGCAAGTTAGCATGGAAATATAGAAATTCCTTCACAACAACACCACAATCTCTCCAAAATTTCCTTACCCATTGCTTACCATATTAGCCCAACATGCATCAATTTGGAACCCCAACTATTTAGCTAAGTTTGAGAGCTCTCTAGTGAGTAATGAATATGCAAAATTCATTTTTAGAAAGCCCAGAACACCAGGCATCTTCCAATATGTGATTGGAACTTTTTTGGACGTATTTCGGGACCTAGAACCTTGTATAAACACTTAGAATAATTCAACTAACTTTCCACTTGAAAATGGTAGCTCTTTGCTCACCAAAATCACCACTCAAGGCATCGATGTGTGTGTGATCTCTCTGGGTAATGGTCTCAATGAACTCATGGGTGTCTCATCCACATGTTTTTCCCATTTTCTCACATTATTTGAAGATCAAGCCTTGAATTTCTAGATGAGTACTCCACAACCACGAATCAACTTCTATAAATGTCGCAGGTGGTTTCTTTAGTGACCCACCACTCGAAATTATGGGTTGATGGAATCCCAAAGTAATAAAATTTACCTTGGCATAATAATTTTAAATTTTATTTTTGGCATAAATCGTTGGGTGAGTTTTTCTTGGCTATGACAGACATGGTTAATTTCTCTCAGACCTGCTAGTGATATTATATATTATAGTGTCCCCACTAATGATATTATAGTGTGTATCGATCTCACATTTCCATTCCGTGCCTTAGGTTTTTTAATTATAATTTTTCTTTACACATACATCATTTTTAATGAACCAATTTGGTTTGTTGCCAGAACAATATTTAAATACCAATATAAGCCATACAACTCCATTAACATAATTATAATTAGTTGCAATTTAACAAAGAGATATTATAATTATGCATCTCTACATAAAACAAATAAGATGTATTCCAATATTGCAGCAAATAGGTTCAAGAGCTTTGTTTTCCCGTTCTTTTCTTCTTGACTTCGATTTTCTACCATGAAATTTGACATGCCTTTGCTTCCTCATGATTTTTCCCGTAAAGGACACAACAAAAAATAGATATACCAGTAACTAAGTATGAGGAACTAACTTCATATATGCATTGGCCTAAACATTGAAGCTTCGAATTGGAAAATTCACAAACGCTAAGAAGGACCAATTTCTCTTAAATAAATCGGAAAATGGGGGGTTTTGATGCCATTACTTCCCTCAGTGATCCTAATATCGAATCCGTGGCGTGTCATCACTTTAGATTGGTTTGACAAATAGGGCTTGATTTCATGGTTTGATCCTTGGAAAGAAGTGTCAAACCTCTTTTTTTTTTCCAGTAAGGAAAAAGCGAAATATATTATCATATGAGATCAAATTACATATTTTGTCTTCTCTGATATCTATATCATATACATTTTATATCATTTCTTGGCAAGTATACCGCTTCCCATCTAGTCGTCTAGACTACTAATATATACATCTTATTGTCATATTATGGCCCGTTATCCAGTTGTTAGCCATATAATACAAGGGTTATATATAGTCAAATTGTACAAAAAAAAGAAGAAGATCAACATCTGGTTATATTCATATAATCCATAGATCCCCATATAATTTTATCACCTATTCACAACATGGGAAAATAAACCAGACAGATTTTCAAAAAGAAAAACACAGAGTATACAAAAAAATGCAACTATAGTTACCTAGGAAATGGAAACACCCCAACATCCAGTATAGTGTCTCCTAGTTTGATTTCAATGTGCATACCATCCAAGTGTTCCTGTAGCCCCCGCTTCGATAGTCGATCTGCTTGTTGATTGTATTCCCTTCCGATGTGCATGATCGAGAAATTTCTGAAAAAGGAACCAAAGATTGTCGATTTTCCAGAGCCATCCGAGGAGCATTTGTTGTTTGATTTTTGCGCATCCTTTGACATGTTCAATAATAATCTTTGAGTCCCCAAATATGTGGATGTCAGGGATGTTGAGGAAGTGTGTAAACCATAAAAGGCCCCAGAGGGCCATCGCTTCAGCCCTTGTATTCGTGTCACTGACCACATTCTAGTGTACCAAAATTCCTGTTCTTCTGTAATAGATATCCAAAAACCGCATCCACATTTGTTTCTCTGGGTCGTCCCATCGAAGAATCCTGTGGGATACTGCATTCGAGTGCCTGGAAGCATGCAAAGTTCTTTTTTAGGCCCAGTATTGAGGGAAAAAACAATAGTGTAACAAGAGATAGTGCACTCAAAACCCAGCATAAAGCTGTGATTACAGTTTTCAAAAATATTCCTGTTTCGCTGTTTCCATATCGTCCAAAAAAGGATTAGGGGGATAATCCTACATGAGGATTTCTATGTACTCCACCATTGCATATAAATCGTGATGTTGTCAAAACGAATACAAGGAAAGTCAATAGAACTAGCCAACTTATTCCATACCTGAACCGTGTTGGGACATTTAAGAAACATATGTTCATTTAGTCAAGTTTACAAATAACTGGCATATAGTCTAATTTCCAGCGAACTTGAAGTAAAATTGTTAGGATTTAATGTATGTTCTGGCTTCTAATTTTAAATTTCCCTGCGATGATCATAATAGATCATACTAGAAGCTATAGCACGAACATGGAATCTCCAAGTGGTGCAAGAAAACAGAATGATTTGAAGAAATCTTTCAATTTGAACGAGAGTGGAACCAAATTTGTTGAAGTTAGCATTCAAACCCCTTGAAATAGAGGGACTAAATACACATTGCAATCTAGGATATATATATATATATATATATATATATATATATATATATCATAAAAATAGAAAGATATAGAGAAGATTAGCATGGTCTCTGCGAGTCCCAAGGGTGAGTTCAGTCCGTTGAGTTCTCGTTGTTAAGTACCTTGTCATTGGGGAGGTTACGGGGTCAAATCTGGTGAGTTTAGTTAGTTGAGTTCTCGTTGTTAAGTACCTTGCCAATTGAGAGGTTAAGGGGTCAAATTCTCTTGATGCCCTTGGGGTTAGGCCTTGCTTGTTTGGTCAGCCAATGAGTTTTCAATATGTTTGAATCTACCAGTATAAATCTATATTTAAGAGGGATTAAATTTTTCAGAATATAAATTTAGTTTTGAGTGTAAAACTTTCTTTTGCATTTGCAAAGATTTGATTTATTTTTATAAAAATTTTAATGTAATTTTTTGACTTTTTATAAAAATTTTAATCTAACTTTTTGATTAGATAATAGGCATATTTTCTGTATTCAAGCTTCTGTGATCCATAATGAATTAAGCAAATTCTTTCCGTAGAAATCACATATGAGAAATCCAAAAATTTCTCTTATGTGATTTCTACCGAAAGAATTTGCTTAATAGATAGGCATAATAGTGATAATGATGATAAATAAAGAGATATATAAATTAAAAACAAAAATTATTGTAACTATTTAATTTTAATATGTTTATTATTAAACTTAAATATAAAGTTCTAAAATATTGCGGTTATCTATTTAGATCATTATTTTAAATTATATGGTAAATGGATTTTAATTTATTTCATTTTCTATATTTAGAAATATTTTTATTTTTAATTATGTGTTTATTACTTAAATTTATTTTTATTTTATATGTTTATTGATTATATATTCTCAAATATCATGGTTATAAATATTTTGTAATTTATTATTTTTTTATCATTTTTAAGTATCTTGCCAATTGAGAGGTTAAGGGGTCAAATCCTCTTGATGCCTTTGTGGTTAGGCTTTGTTTGGTCAGGCAATGAGTTTTCAATATGTCTGAATCTACCAGTATAGATCTATTTATAAGAGGGATCTATTTAGTTTTAAGATGGATTAAATTTTTCAAAATGTAAATTTAATTTTGAGTATAAAACTTTCTTTTGCATTTGCAAAGATTTGATTAATTTTATAAAAAGTTTAACGTAATTTTTGACTTTTTATAAAAATTTTAATCTAACGTTTTTATTAGATAAGCATAATGGTGATAATATATATAAATAGAGATATATAAAAATTAAAAACAAAAATTATTGTAACTATTTAATTTTAATATATTTGTTATTAAATTTAAATATAAAGTTCTAAAATATTGTAGTTATCTATTTAAATCATTATTTTAAATTATATGGTAAATAGCTTTTAATTTAATTTATTTTCTATATTTAGAAATATTTTTATTTTTAATTATATGTTTATTATTTAAATTTATTAATATTCTATAAGTTTATTAAATATATATTCTGAAATACTATAACTATAAATATTTTGTAATTTATTATTTTTTATTATTTTTACACATCAAAATATAGATAATTCAGCCCAACCACCCAAAATAACCTTTATTCACACTTTTATTTATGCTATTTCTTTATATTTATAAAAATATTTACAATTTACAAAAAAAATCTATATTTATAAAGAGCCATCAAAATCTAAATCGGTCTCAATTTGAGTGAAAATTTGGCATGATCAGACAATTTCAATACCACGAACATTCCAACTTTCATTCATATGCATTTCTTATTCTTTTTTTTCAGACAGAAAAATCATCATAGATTTATATTAAGATAATATAAAGATCAACAAGACATTGTTTCGGGACAGTGAGAACTGCCCAACTATAACACCAACGGATTTGACCCATCCCAAGAAAATCAGAAAATCAGAGTCAAAAAAGCTACACAAGAATGAAAACGATTTCTTGATTTCAGCAATGAAAATCAGAGTCAAAAAAACTACACAAGAATGAAAACGATTTCTTGATTTCAGCAATGTCAACCTGTTGAAAACTAAGACTCATGTAAACCTACACTTAGGTTAGTATGCAATCCTTTCACTTCAACTAAACTAACTGTATAGAAATCTATTCCGGGTATGTACTAAAACAGTGTTCTTCTTATTGAAAAAGGGTTTCAATGTTTATGTGTGAAGTTATGGCAATTTTTGCAATAATGTTTTTGATATGGGTAGAAATATATGTAATAGTTATAATGTATAAGGATTATGTAATAATAATTAACTTTTACAATTTATAAAAGTGTATTTAAATTATAGATACATAAATGTAAAGATCAAAGTCAATTTTAATTATAAAATTTACATCTATAATTTTTATTCGTATAAAATTTAAAATTTATTTAAATTTATATTCAGTAAATTTCTTTTCTTACTCTCTTACAAATATCTAATTACAATTATATTAATATTAATATTATAGTATTATATTATAAATATATATTTATAAATTATTTTTTAAAACAACTATTACCATAACCCTTTAATTTATGATGATATCTTGTTGATTGACCTTCGACTCAAAGTTTGTCGCTTACTGTTCTTTTTGAAGGCTGCCGAACATCTATCGGAAGGTCTCTTCCCTCATCGTGTAAAACACAATTCCCCATTTAGCTCATAAAGTTGTTACTATAACCTCAAACTTTTATTGGTGCTACAAAGTCCATACAACTCTGGCATGCTTATTATACAAACATGGCTGGAAAGGTCTGCACCAGCTGCAACAGGTTCTGGCATCAACTGGCGTAAGATCATCTCCATGCCACTGAATTGGCATCCAGGATCCATTTCAATGGATGTGACGACAGCATTTGTAACAACAGATGAGCCCATTCTTCTTCAGCAGGCCACTAGATTTTATTCAGGCCCCGTCACCTTGGCTTCCATTCGTTTGCCCCACCTTGAGGTCTAACCAGGGCAGTCCATGTGTTCATAAGAGATTACGAGAAAGGATATGTCTTAAAGCTTTGCACGGCAGAACGATACCATATACATGAATCTCCAACTTACAATATTTTCTTCAAATGCACCATGCTAAATATCATCTACGCTTGTAACTACCAAAATCTGAGCTGCAGTACTGATAATGCCAAGATCACAGTGGTCTGGCAAGTTTGATGACTCTGTTCATAGAAATCAAACTGCCACTAACCCTCTGATGCGATCAGGTAGCTACAGTAGTCGCAGTTCCACAATGGATAGGGGATGCCGGATCCTCTTCATCATCTTCTGCATCCCATAGGAAATGAGCATAGGATGCAAGAACATTGCTGCAGAATCGAGCCAACAGTGAGATAACATCAGTTAAATGGTTGCATATATTAAAATCCCCGAATCTATCCACTTTTATAGCCACTTGAGATGTAAAGTTTCCCTCCTTTTTTACCCGACTTGAGATGATTAAATTTGTAAGTTCTAGAATCATCATAATGACAAACGAGACCAGATCCTATCTAGCCATCATCCCTAGACTTGGACTAGAACGACTGGAAATAGCAGGTATCATCTCAACATCAATATCTAAATAAGATCAAATGTAAAGAAAGCGATGGAGGTAAGAAGGGAAAGAGAGCATAAACCCTTACACATAAATGTATACATAATTGGATAAAACCACTGAAGAAACAGGAAAGATACTTACCAGTCATCCGGAGCAGCCTCTACAGCTTGCTCATAGTAATATTGTGCGCGAGGTGCATCTTTATGAACATCCCATATCAGATTGGCATAAAGAGAGAGGGCATCTCCATCACCAGGACTGGCTAGCATGGCCCTCCCATAATATTCCTCAGCTCTTTCCAGATCATGCTGGACCTAAATACACACAGCGAACAGTATTTTAATGATTTTGATGTAAGAATATACATTTTATAAATAAGAGATTGATGCTATGCAGTCAGCAACACTAAGATGATTAGTAATATATAACAGCATAAACGCAGTTCAGATTCCTCGATACTAACCTCCTGCAGGAACCTAGCATAATTGGTTAACAGAAGTGGGTTGCCAGGATCTGCCTGCAGCATTTTCTTATAGTAAGCATCTATGCTATTGGAATCTGATCCAGACCCATCTCCTCTGCCTAAGTACCCACCTCCATCTTCACCTCTAAATCCTCCATTAACAGAACCTGTGGCAGTTTTCGATCCATCAACAACCCCATCGCACCCATCGCACACCAAATCCACTCCAGTGCCTTCAAATATCATGCCACTCATCAAATCATCATTCCTCCTTCCGGAGACAAAAGACCCCTCACCTCCATGGGTTCCAAATGCTGCTATGTTTTTCCCTCGACATTCCTCCTGTGGGTCTCCGGTGCTTTGAAGCCCAATAGATATTTGAGTATCAGAATCCTCAAATTCCTCTTTCAGAGCCTCATCCAATACAACATTGCTCACAAAATTTTCTCTAGAAAGCTTTCTACAAAGTTCCCAAGTACCAGACCCCGACCTTAACCCCAGCCTCCTTAAACTGCCATTCGATAAGGGGTTATGTAAATGAGCTTCAGACAGCGTCCTTTCGAATCTGGGGTGTACATCGTGATGAAACAACTGACCATTGCCATTGCCGGTAACATGCAATCTGGTCAGCTGAACAGATATGCGCGAATTCAGTCCATGAGTAGAACTGCAGAGTAACATCATGGTATTAACGCCTAAGAGATGTACCATAACCAAATTTCTGGTAAGAGTTGAGTACCATGTTCATTAACTTTGCGGTACAGAATGAGTAGATATATATAGGGCTGACACAGGACGAGTCTAATATATGAAGCCGGGTTGAAAGTATGTTAAGCGCGGTTAAATCATTTTCTGTCACGTGATGGAGTGAGGTAGGATGAAGGTGACCATCTCCACCTGTCGGGTAAGGAGGCATGAAATAGATTGGCGATGCGGATTAATTAGCAGGGGCGTTGTTAGTTTTGGATCATGGGTTGAACATTGAGTCTGTACTGTCAACGAGTAATGTGGATTGTTCAGCAGGGGCGGGCCCATGAGTGGCGTTTGGCGTTTTGTTGAAGGTTTGGAATAGTGCCACGGCTTATACTGGCTGTACGAGCTTTAGCAAGTGTTACATTTTGAGCCCCTTGTATGGGTTATTCCCTTGGTTACGCATCATTCAAGCGCTTGGCTCAAGAAGAATCTACGATTTGTATGAGTGTTTGTCACGCAACAAATTACCACCAATCAAAGTAATCAGCGAACCAAAGAGAGGTATGGATGGTTGAATGTAAATGAGTATCTACACATCAAGTTCAAAATTCCGTAGAGGAAAATTGAGTTGAGATGTGAGGAATGTGGAAAGGAAACGTCGGTTCTACTCCCCAAAGGAGGTCGATTACATATTATTAATGGAAATGAGGGCTGATAACTATCCATGAGCAGTCTCTCACCCTTAAAATATGGGAGGGGTGCACAAGTCAAGAAATGTGAGCACGATGTAATTATTAAAAGGGCTAATATATCCATAATTTACAGCAGATATGGGACTATGTTGGGCAAGTGTCAAAAATAAAATAAAATAAAAACAATATGGGAGGGGCGCATAAGTCGAGATGTGAGCACGATGTAATTATTAAAAAGACTAATATATCCATAATTTACAGCAGATATGGGACTATGTTGGGCAAGTGTCAAAAATAAAATAAAAAAATCCAATGAAAGTGGTTATGTGGCTACTATCTGTAACTCATTACAGAAAGTGGATATGTAGCTATTATAGGTAACTTATTATTGTACGTGGATATGTAGTTACTATATATGTGACTCATTATCGAAAGTCGAGAGTGGGCATGTAGCTATTATATGTAACTCACATAACTCAATGTGTTTAGGAGTGGCAAAGTTAGTTAGTTGCAGGTTTTTTGGTTCAAACTTTGTGGGTGGTCTTACTTATTAATCTATTTGGAACATTATTTTTTTTATTTGTTTTCAAATTTCAAGGGATATTTTTGACCTATTGTGTTTTTTTTTATAAAATCACTTATGCTCATATATGTGTTGAGATGGATTTCAACAAGGGTTTTCTTGCTGAAATTAATCTGACAACTACATACTATATGTGGGTACACAAGCTTAACTATGAAAATGTTTCATTTCAATGTTGAGCATGCTATGAAATAAGGCATGTAATAAAAAATTGCCCAAAATGGTTGCAGAATAATAAAGTTTGGAAAAGTAACTGAAGGCCCAAATGGTGGGAAGGAGCTCATATCGAACATTATACGATGTAAAAAGAAGAAGATACTTAGAGTAAGAAAGAAGTAGAGGAAAATCAAGAAGAAGTTATTGTCAAAGAATATTCATCGAAGAGAACAAAAACTAGTTAGGAAGAAGTGTATGAGGACCCTTTAGATTCAGTGACAATTGGAGTGCAACATACCCCAATGAAAGCCAAATCCCCAAGAAAAAGGATAGAAAAACAACTTCTGGGGCATATCAGACAGATAAGAAAGAAATTGAAGGTAACAATGCTTAATTATGACAATCAATTATGTCATCCATAATTTTGACACAATGCAATAAAGACATGGTGTAGTGATAAACTATGCTCACTAGAATAATTGCATTGAATCATATCAACTTCTAGATAATGTCCATTTCTCTATTTGTAGACAACACCATCATTTTCACATTTCAAATAGTCTACTATAATAATCTTTTGAGCTAGGAATGTGGAACTTTGGGTCATCGAAGATTGTAAAGATCATACTCAATGTATATTTATGGTCTAATATCCCCATTATTTCCTTGCTTGAAATTTCATCCCAACTTATTTCCAATATTCTCCCAAAAATAGCTACCTTTTATCAAAGGTATCTTGTGACAACAAAATATTTTCTAAATGTGAAATTCACTAGCTATTGAAAAGATATCTTAGAGGAAGGAGAATCAAGGTACATTTGATCTTGGTCTCTCATCTTTGATGACATCACAACATCATTATTATAGGATTAGTAATATACAAAAGACATCTCCAACTTGGTCTTGAAACTAGGTTATTGCATTAAAGCTTCCATATTAGAATTCTTATAAAAATTGGTTGGATTTGTCTCATAGGAAATTTTCCTCTATAAACAACAATTATTGTATAATCAAGAACTTCAACATCATTTGAGCTACTATTTTTTTGCATCTAATGCAACAAATTGTATGCATTGAATATGTATACAATGTACACCATACCATGTATATGATATCATTTAACATTCAGTAAACATGACTTCCTATTTATATTTGACTTTGAGTTTCTTCCTAGTTCTGATATATTTCAAACTAATTCACAATATGTAATCTATAAGACAAAATTTTGATTCATGAAATACAAGTTTATTTGGGTTTCATTTTAGACTAGCAACATTCCATGATTCTTTTTTTTTAGGGTTGTTCACGGACACTGAGTGGCTTCTACATCCATAGGAAAATCTACGTAGATCAACCCGAAGGGATCTACCTGCCGGTGAAACTAGCAAGGCCTAACCCCAAGGGAATCAATGAGATTTGACCCCGTGACCTTCCAATAGGCAAGGTACTTAGCAAGAGGAACTCGACCAATTGAGCTATCCCTTGGGGCTTCAACATTCCATGATTCATAACGACATCAATCAATATAGAAAGTTGTAGATTATTAACTAGATACAACGTACTTTGACTATTAGGGCTATGAATAACTTATCATACTCATCATTAAATTTAGAGATATTAGAAATGAAAGAAAAAAATCAATTATGGCACTTATATCATGTCTTGTTGTCATAAATTCATCATCAATTGAAGGAGCCATATTTCTTGGATCATTTGCTTCTAAAAAGGGAATGCCATTAGTAGCATTATTCATCCATTTTTCTTGCATCCAATATGAATCTCCCAAATTTTCCCTACAGGACTAGAATATGGTTGTCTTTCATAATTACTCTTAGGTTTCTATGTGATAAGAAACAATGCTTAGTGGTTTAAACATTCAAGGGGTGAACCAGTTTAGACCACTTGGTTTCGATAACATCAAGAAGAATATATTTACCAACCAAACCTAGACAATTCCTAATATAAAGGATAAGATCTACATAAAAGCTCAAATCTTAAGGAATGGCTATTCTTGGAACATTTCTATACTTAGATAATGGTAAAACCTTGGAAACGTTTGTGTCAAGGTGGCAATAAGCAATAGATATAGACAATTGTTGCAATGGATCTAGGGCAACTTTTTCATCACTGTAATGTTCATGAAGGTATCATAGATCTCCATGCTGGAAATCATACGTATTCACTTAAAGAATTGAGTTCTATACCTGCATAGGTAGATTTGAGATTATTCTAGATAGCCATGGTATAGTGAGTTTCCATTTTCGTTGAGCTTTGGATTGCTGGTGGATTTGGATCCGGTTGAGGTGGTATCAGGAAAATCCCAAGGGTTGAGGGTGGAGATGGTTTTCTCTGGGAAGATTTTCACAGGTGTGTGGAGACAAGAAAATTCCTCTAGGTATGGTGAAGAAATAATGAGGCATCCAATCTTGTATTGGTTTTGGAGATTTCTGGACCGGTTTAGGTGAAATCATTATGGCTTGAGTCCGGAGGTGGTTTAACCTCTGGATTCCCTGTTGGTTATTTTTGGTTTATCCCATGTGATTCCACATTCATGCTTGCAATATGGCACGGGGGTGATTAGGTTGGAAGAAAGAATTGGTTCAACCCCAATCTATGTTTGGGTGGTACGTGGAAGTCCACGACTTGGTCCTAGATAGCCATGGTATAGTGAGTTTCCATTTTCGTTGAGCTTTGGATTGCTGGTGGATTTGGATCCGGTTGAGGTGGTATCAGGAAAATCCCAAGAGTTGAGGGTGGAGATGGTTTTCTCTGGGAAGATTTTCACAGGTGTGTGGAGACAAGAAAATTCCTCTAGGTATGGTGAAGAAATAATGAGGCATCCAATCTTGTATTGGTTTTGGAGATTTCTGGACCGGTTTAGGTGAAATCATTATGGCTTGAGGCCGGAGGTGGTTTAACCTCTGGATTCCCTGTTGGTTATTTTTGGTTTATCCCATGTGATTCCACATTCATGCTTGGAATATGGCACGAGGGTGATTAGGTTGGAAGAAAGAATTGGTTCAACCCCAATCTATGTTCGGGTGGTACGTGGAAGTCCATGACTTGGTTGGTACTATGCATATGTTATTATTTGTTATTCTTTCATGATGGTTTATGAACACATGTTTTGGTTTATTGTGTGATTTTATGACTATTTGTCATGGTTACATTATGGTTAAATGTTGGTTATAAGCATGGTGTATTTCTCATTATGTGATGTGCTCTTGTTATGGTTCTATTCCATGGTTCGACAAGCTCCTGGTAATTTTATATGAATGCATGGGTTAATATGTATTTGATGCAACTAGTAAGAGAGGGCAGTAAGCCTTCTTGATGATACTCTGATGAAACTAATGAAACAATGATAATTATGCATCCATGACTTACAAGTACTATGTTTACAATGTGTTTGTTTAAAGGATTAACATGTGCTTGGCAAGCTTAAATAAGATCAAAGCTTAGGAATAGGATGAGAAGACTCAAGAACTTTGTTGGGAATGTTATGGGTAGTTATAGGCAATTGGCCTATAGGGAAGACTTAATAATCTGGAACAAAGTCCCTGTTGTAGGCATAGAACTGGGAAAGTTCGATTGCAACTGCATTGAATATGGGTTGTGCCTGTGGCTGCATGGAATGGTCTTCATGTGTGTGTCCAGGCTATGAAATTAGGATAAAAGTGGTTCAAGTTCAGGGAAAAGGTTATCAGTGTGAATTCTTTGATATCTGGGTGATCATATGTCCCTGGATGGTTGCAATAAGTTGGTAGTAGACCCCACTTCCATAACTTGACCTTGGATTTTGGGTCATGGATAGTAACTCTCAGTTCATGTTTACCTCGGTAAGCTTATAAAAGTGGGTAAATGTGGTTTGGGGTGTTACAAAGTGGTATTAGAGTAGGTTCACAACATTGGACCATGGGGTAAATTCAAATTATTATGAATACATGTCAGTTGCCTATATGTTTACCATGAATGCGTGTTATCTATTTATTTTTATTGCTATTATATCCATGGACATGATATGCTTGTATCATGCTAATTTGGATTGATCTGTTCAAATGCAATAGCCTCACCAATAGTAAGTTGAGGTAATTCTTTTGATTATGCCTTTTATTTTATCTAATAGTGATATGTTGTAGGAAATAGAAGGCCAAGAGATGAAGAGCATAATGGTGGATTACAGTTCATATGACTCCCCGTACAAACCAGAAGAGAAATTAGTGGGATGGGAGAAGTCAGTTGAACAATAGGGAGAGGGGGACTCTCCTGATCTAGAAAATACATTGAGAAGTTTGGAGGCAGAGATTATAAGGTGCAAAGCAGATAATGAGCAGTTGATTAAGACCCCGTAAAATCATGTGAAAGCTCAAGAAAAGCAAGTTGGGGTCAATGCAGTTATTCTTCAAGTCCTTTCAGATTTACCAAAGTAGGGACAGTTGGGGATTAGTCATGGAGATAGGCAGGAAGAAAATACTAATTGTGCAAATGGAAGTAGGTCTCAGAAAAGGTACAGGATGGACATGGATGATATAGTAAAGAGTGGAAGACTCTTGGATACACCTGAGAGGAGGGATAGTACGCATGTATTCTAATCTAGCTTTACTTCTAGGAGACATCATCGCCATCACCACCGACATCATTATAGGAGGAGTGAGAAGGGGTGTTTTCCAAAGGAATTCATGATAACCCAAGCCTCCTACTTTTGACAGTGATATGACCAACTTAGAAGATGTAGAAACATCGTTGCTTGGAATGAGAAGATTCTTTAGACTTCATGATTACTCTAAGAATATGAAGGCAAAGATAGCTGCTTTCAGTCTCAAAGGAAAATAAGGTATCTGGTGGGAAGATGCCAAGTATGTTAGGAGCATCAAGGAAGAAAATTTGATTTGGGATGAATTTGAAAGACTCTTTAAAAGGAAGTGTTGAGAAATGTAACTATTTTTAGTCTTCATAATTGTTGTACTCATTTCAATATGTATCCTATCTAACAAATAAGAAAAAGGAAAGAAAAAATATTATTATCAAAGCATGGGTTTCATGTTAATTATTGATGGTCTTCTATGTAAAATCGTGTTCTTCATGCTTCTAAGGTTTGTTAGGTCTTAGGATTTATTGTCATGAGTCAAAGGAGTCAACATCATGTTTATTACACCCTTCTGGGAAATTTGTAATTGTAAAAAGAATTATTTTTTAGTGTAGAAAGTCCTGGAATCTCCAAGAGTACAAGTTGGCCATGAGATCCTCAAGTCAAACTAAAGGAGGGAATTTTACCTCTTGAGAAGGCTATAAAAGGAAGAAGTTTTACCTCATTTGGACACATTCACTCACAAGTTTGATCTATCAAGGAAAGAGTTCGATCTGTAACTAGGAAGCTGGGAAAAGGAGAGAAAAAGTCTAGGGGAAGTTGGGAAGATGAAATTTGTTGTTCTTGCGCTCTATCTCTCTCACACATGAAAATAACCTAGGGTTTTTTCAACCCGAAAGATGTCGAAGTTGCAGTTCTAAATTACTGGGGAGTGAAGTTGTTGTTGGGGAGAAGAATTGTAGGAACAAGTTGTTGGATAGAGAGAAATCATTCTCTTGACCTTGTTGAACTTGGGGAGAGTTGGTTTTCTCTAGGAAGGTATCCAAAGGAAGATGGATTAGGGATTATACAACAGTTGTGGGACAAATTTGTCGGAGGAGGAAGTTGCTAGGTCAAGTAGCTAGACAGTCGCTGGCAGGTCGAAGTTGCAACGAAGAAGAATTTTAAGGGAAGGTCAGGAGGAAAGGGTTGACTTGGTGCTAGGAAAAGGACTTGGTCTAGGGATTAGGTCACTGTATCTCATTTGCAACAAAATCTAAGAAGAGAAGAGTTTCTAGGTTTTTACCTTAGAGGGGTTTTGCCCTGGCTGAAAGCCTATATCTGTGTCCTATTTTAGTGCTTTTGTTTCTTGATATTTTCTTGATGAAAAGAACTAACGAAAGAACATAAAGAAGATAACTAGGTTTCACAAGAAAGTATCAAGGTTGAAGAAACTAAGTTATAATTTCTGCCACTTTATATTTTCTAACATGGTATCAGAGCTAAGGTGGGCGAGGAAGGCAAGTGAAAGGACACTAGAAATAATTGTTGATCAAGGAATAGGAAGATCTCAAGGTTTAAAAGAAGAATATTTTCTCTTGAATGGATCTGGTTAAAGGCTCATTGGTAGAAGACCCTTCTATCTAAGGTTTCTACATTGAAGAAAATCAAGAACTACATCAATCTCAAGAAGGGTGTTGATCTCACAAATGGAAGTCTACTTGGAAGGCATCAATCTTGGAAGTTGTCCATGGAGGAATCCTAGGGAACATATTTCAAGGGCATCATCAAGAACTCTTTGAAAGGTCTTGAATACATCAAGAAGATTGGGAATAATATTCAAGTAAGTATTGTACTATCTCATAATGATTGAATCTTCAAGTTATGTAAGTTCTTTCTGCAAGAAGAGCAACAAGCTCATTGGGACAGTAAACTATCTAGCATGGAAGAAGAGGATTGACTTGATACTCACATATCATGATGTAATGGGATATGTTACTGGAGAAATTACTAAACCCAGTGAAGGAAAAACACAAGAAATAACAAGGTATAAGAAAGGGGAAATAAGAGCTCAAAGGATTATAGTAGAAGCAATCAAGGATTCTCTTGTTCCTTTTGTATCAAATTTGAAGGATTCCAAGGCCATGTACGACAAGCTAGTGAATTTTTACTTTGTAAGTACAACAGGTCAAAAGATGTCTTTATGGAACAAGCTATATGAAATGAAGAAATTGAAGGATGAAGTTATGGCATCCTTCCTCATCAGAGTCTCTCATTTAATGCACCATTTGCAAGGAATTGGGGAGCTAATCACTGATTCAGAAGTGACCATATGTGTTCTCAATTCATTGCAACAAGCATCTATAATGATAACGATTCAATTCCCTTTGATGAGTTGTGGGCACAATGCTTACTAGAAGAATCACGAATCAAGGTCAAGGATGACATTGGATCTGATGAGAAAACTCAAGCCTTTCTAGCCTGAGTCAAGAAGATTCAGAAGGGAAAGTTTGGAAAGTCCAAGAAGAAAGATATGTCCAAGGTGCAATGATTCAAGTGTCAAGAATTTGGACACTATAAGAGGGACTCTCCAAATCAACAGAACAATAAGAGAAATGATAGAAGTGAAGCTTATGTAGCCAAAGTCATGGGAGAACCTGAGAAAAAGGAAAATACAGAAGAAGTGAAGGATCTTTACTACTAAATAAGGTTCACTAACAGTTAGGTTCATATGTTTTGCATAAGCATCATATGGTAGTAGCATGTTTTGGAATTTACATGATTAAGTTGCTTTATAGAGATCATCTGGGATAGAATGTTAGACCATTTTGTATAAGTATTCACCCAAATATTATCTAGCATTATGCAATAGGTTGTCATCTTACTAAAATGGATCATTATGATCTGAGAAGGACCATCATATTGGAAAATACTTGGGGATAATCATGACAATAATAGTATCTAGGCTATGTAATGTGGAAACATGTTGGTACTAAAGGATGAAGGATTGCAATGGGTCATAATGAAAACTTTTTGTATGGATAGGTAGATGATTGGATGAAAACATGGGAATGAATTGATAAGATTCATGTATGAGAATATTGTGGAATAAAGTTGGTTAGAAAGATATGCTTATGTATTTATGATGTTGATGAGACTTATTTAAAAGTGTATAAAATATTAGGACTTTCTCTAGAATATGTATTTGATATTGATTAACATCTAGTATAATCTTTAGAAGAAAATTTGTAACTTGGTAATCAAGTTTGATCCTTGGGCACTTTGATACAATATGGAAATATCAATTGGAGATGGTAGATGAGGATGTTGATGGAATGAGAAGGTCACTATGGCGAGGTAAGACTATTTCATTTTGATTTGTTTATCTGGTTAACATATTATCTTGCTATCTGGTAGAATGTTGTAGGCATACATGATAACAATTGATGCAAGGTCAACTATATGGATGAAAAGTATTGAGGGAAGATCAATATTTGACACCTGGAAACTATGAAGTCAATATGTGTTCATCTTGGAAGGTAGCAGTGCGAGGAGATAACTTGATAGTCAAGGAAGATCACTTTAATAAGGAAGGCACGATTAGATAGAAGTTTGGGAAGGCTCAATATAATGCCTTCATGTCAAATATGGAAAGTGATGAGCAAGAAATATGACCTGGATCCAACCACAAGAATGAAGAGTGGATATGGTTTCATGATACCTCGAAATGAAGCAAGCTCAATGCAAGATATGCGAAGACAAGAGGGAGCCATATAGCTCTGGAAAATTGGTAGTTGATACTATGATGAAGACAAGTTATAAGGCTTATGGTTTTGGCTTCCATTGTTGGAAGGAAGTCTCAAATCACCTCTGGTTTTGAGAGGGAGCAAAAGGAGTCTCCTTGAATAAGGAGAAAAGTTCTATTATCAAGATTAAGGGAGAATAGGGATGCCCTCTCAGTTTTAGAGGGAGTGACATTTGATATCACATGTGCATTCTTCTCTTCAGGTGATGAATAAATAATGATAGAGGATTGGATAAGCATATGTGGTTTCCTTAAGGATAGAACATCCAAGAAAGGAAAGGGGATCAATAATCCTTGAGGATTTGAATCCAAGAGAGGTAGTAGTCCTGAGGACCGACACTCTTCGAGGATGGGACAAGAATCCAAGATCAGAAGTGGTCAAAGAGGACCAATATTCTTTGAGGACTCAGGTATGGAGATCCAAGATAAGAATAGTCCTAAAAGGACATACCTTGTGGACATCCGAATGGGGTATGTACCTTAGATAGGTAGTGTGGTATCACACATAAAGCCTCCCAACATAATTCTCTTGAATTAAAGAAGAGCTTGTGTAGTTAGGCCTCAAGGACATTGTTGGCCATAATGATGATGCTTACTGTATGGATTATCAATCTAACTCTTCTTGAGAATTCTCCAATTTGAGATATGATGTTGTGCTGGTTGTACAATTATGAATACCTGCCTAGTTAAGAGGGAGTGTTGAGAAATGTAACTAGTTTCGGTCTTCATAATTCTTGTACTCATTTAAATATGTATCCTATGTAACAAACAAGAAAAAGGAAAGAATTTTTTTTTTATTATCAAAGCATGGGTTTCATGCTCATTATGATAGTATTCTAGGTAAAAGCATGTTCTTCATGCTTCTAGGGTTTGTTAGGTATTATGATTTATTGTCATGGGTCAAAGAATTATTTTTGAGTCTAGAAAGTCCTAGAATCTCCAAGAGTACAGGTTGGCCTAAAGGAGTGATTTCGATCCCTTGAGAAGGCTATAAAAGGGAGTAGTTTGACCTCATTTGGATACAATCACTCACAAGTTTGATGTATCAAGGAAAGATTTTGATCTGTAGTTGGGAAGCTGCGCAAAGGAGAGTGAATGTCTAGTGGAAGCTGGGAAGACAAAATTTGTTGTTTATGGGCTCTATCTCTCTCACATGTGAGAAGAAGTTAGGGTTTCTGCTACCAGAAAGAGGCTGAAGTTGCAAGTTTGAATTGCTGGGGAGCGAAATTGTTGTTGGGTGTCATTTTCCCAATTTTTGTGAGTGAAAATTCGCTAAGGAGTTTTTCCAATTTTGTAAATATTAAAAAGGGGAAATATTATTTTGTGAGAGAAGGAGAAAATATTATTTTAATGGGATGGTGGAAAAATAATATTTTATTGAGGAGGAAAAATCCTTATTTTAATAGAATGGCGGAAAATAAATATTTTATTGGACAAGGGAGGATAATTATTATTTGATCAGAATGGTGGAAAATTGCTATTTTATTCAAATGGAGGCAAAAGTGGAGAATGGGCCTCATGAATAAAATAATAGTGAAAAAGGAGAATCTAGAAGCTAGGAGGCTCAATTGATAATTATAAATAGAGGAGGGACTCAATTGCAATTCATTATACTCTATCTATTTCATTGACAAGTGAAGGGAGCTCAAGCGAGTTCAAGAGTTTCAAGCGAAACTCAAGCTAATTTCGGTGGACTTCGAGTGCCACCCTAGTTAGCTAATTTGGGAAGATTATCTCAGATCTTCCATTAGAGCTCAAATTGGTTTGGTTGTTTGACTCAATTTTGGAGATTTGGTGAAATTTGTGCATGAGACTGTTGGCATCATAAGAAATGAGAAATGGGTCCAGTTAGTTAAGAAAAGGATTGATATTTGTTGTTGGAATGGACATGGATCAAACTTTATATTTTCTTGAGTTTATTTATTGAGTTAGGGGTCGAGTTGCTTCATTTTGGGGCTGTGTATATCTTCCTCTGTGAGCTAAGAGGGAAGGAAATAAAAGAAGGAAGATTTCTAGAGTTATTGTGGGTTGTACATCACCCTTTTGAGGTTTCCATCATCCCATTTCATTTGTTGAGTCCTCTCCACAGTGTTTCATGTTATCTTGTGGGCTGAAAGGGTGTGATTCTCTACTACAGTGATGGGTACGAGCTGCTGAATTATTTCTGGGTTTATATATCAATCCAAAAGCCACTGTTGTAGCTAGTCCAAAACGTTGACATGTTGATATTATTTCCTCTATACGTATGATGTATTATGGCTACAAAGAAGAATTGAGTTCCAGGTTCCATCCTCTTTAAAAATTCACCATGTAATATTTAATTCAATTTATAGAAAGGAAACTTATGATCATGTTTGTCATTATATGAATTATATCATCTTTTTGTGGTCATATATATATATATGTTCCTGAGTTCTTTATAGTTCACTTCATGTCATTCAAAGCTCCATATTTGGGCAAACTTTGAGCACTATTCATGTTAATTTGAAAATGAATCTTCAAAGGTCACCTACTATACCTTGCACACCAACTATTTGTAAAAACACCACCATGGACCAAAATTTATAAACTCGGAATTTTTTTGGAATTTCCAAGGTATTCCAGAAAGGGAACATTACAGTGGTATCAATGCATGGTCTTGGCTAGCTGTGGGCCTAATGACAAGTGAACCAAAGGGAGAAATCAAAGGTATCATGGAAAATATGGAGGGTCTAATAGCAGCTAGAAGGCAACAAAGGACAACATATGAATTGATGGAGCAGTATGCTAGAGCTACCCTAGAAGTGGCAGAACTCATGGAAACATGGCTATTAGCAAGGAAAGAAGAGAGAAATTGCAAGCCAAAAACTAGAGACATTAAAGAGGAAAAGACAATTGAGAATCCTAGCAGAACTGAATATTTAATGCATTCAGTTGAAGAGACAGACTTGAAGGAAGTTGATCCCATACTAGTAGGGAATTCAGATGTAGTTGAAGCACTAAAAGGCACATCTAAAGGGAGAAAGGACACAATGGATAGTGATTTTGGATGAAGATACACCCAAAGGGCCTTCCAATTGAATGATCAAAGTTTTCCTAAGGCAACAAGGAATGGGTTTTATCCTAATGAAATGGTTATTTTGCAAAACAAGCAAGCTGATCTACCAAAAGTTAATAACTCGCCATCTGGAGAAGTGATTGCTATCAAGGTACTTTCATCCAACAACATTTTAAGTATGACAGACAAGGAAACCAATACTATTTCTAGAGTAATAGAACGTACCCCAAAGTCATGCAGTGAAGAATGCAGAAAGAAAAAAACAATTTTAATGTTTGATTTTGTGGGAGGTGATAGAACTCAAATTATCATGGATCAATGTTTTTTATCTACAAATTAACAACTTCTATCGAATACAACAAAAGGGAGGGAGAAAAGAAGTTGGACAACTATTGTGTTTGATCGAGGCAAAAATAGGGATGTTGGTATTATATGGGAACTTTAAAAATCATCCTTTGGTGAAACCAAAGATGGTGTGAATGAAACTAATGGAGGGTTTCTCATGATTAACTCTAATTCTAAAGAAAGGGATCGGTCTCGTATATTTCTTGCCTTTTCTCTGAGTACAAAATCAAGAGGAAAATTGTTTTCAAAACCAATACGTAAAGCAACTAAGGGTTTGGAGATGGATGTTCCCTTGGGATCCAAATGTCATGTTAATTTTGACATTATTAACCCTGTTTTAAAAAGGTATGATGAAAAGGATTATCCATAATTGAATCCACCAGTTTTTGTTAAGACTCAACGTTGAGCTTATTCCATTTACTAATTTGAATTGTGCTACTAAAGCACTATATCAATTTGAAAGTAATTCAAGGAAGGAAATAGAACACTGTGTAAAAAATCACCATCTAAGATGTAAAACTATTATCCATCAGCTATTTTATCCACAAAAATCCTCGTTTAAAACTGTGTCGCTCGAATGCACCAGTGAGGTGTGATTCCATAACGGACAAATTTTAGTGTTTACTGTTAATAATCAGAATGATTCCTTGGTAGATGACCATGATACAATATAACATGGGCTACCCCAATTTATACCCTTCCATATTTTGGTATATGAGATGGACCAAGATGAAAATTGCTTTGACATTGTCTCCACATCAATATTAGAAATAGATTTTGGTAAAATGGGTAATAGATTGCAGACCATATTCCTTGTGCAATGTGGTTATATTCGAAGACATACAAAATTGCAGATGAAGAAGGGCCAATATTGCAGCATAATGATATACCAGGTTTTAAAACCACTCCCCTTCCATTTATGTTGGATGAATGATTAATCTCAACAATAAGCTACTTTCGACTTGGTCCTATTGCTAGTGCTAGAACAATGTGGCCAAGCACAGAAGAAGGAAAAAGGAGGCAACAAAAAAATAGTTTTGTCCCTTTTATTTACATAATTGAAGATGAAGCAACAAAAAATGAAATAAAAGGGGCCATTATTCATAAATATGGACTAAAGGTTAGCTGGGGAAAAGTTGTTGCACTCCCTTCTCAAGTTCTCCTAGCACCATTCCAAAGTCAATTGGATGACAGGAGGAAGGAAAGTATTATAATTATCAAAGTTTACTTTGTTATGGATGGGATTCAATTACATTATACCACCCTTGGAGGAAAAACAATAAGGATTAAGGAACCCATTCCTGGGTTGTCCAACTTAAAAGGTGTTTTGGTGTCATACTACAAGGGGAATGTTCTTTTCTCATTGAAGAAACTTCTACTGGAAAATGGAGATGGTGTCTCCATTCTTTTCGTTTTCAGGAATCCACACAGGTGAACGGAAGGAGTTCCTAGGATGAGAAAGTTGTGAGATAGAAGGTGATTTCTTAGAACAAAAAGATAAAGTGCAAAAGCCTTGGCACTAGGCATTTAATAAAGGGCAGGTTCTGAGCAAGATAGTCAAAGGTCTGATGTGCTACCACGAAGGTGTAAACTCCAGTCATTTTTGGATATGGTAAAGGATGAAGAAATTTTTGAAGGCTATAAGGTACAAAGGTCTATTCAGGATAAGCACAAAAATAATTAGAGATAAGTATGGGCACAATTGGAAATAGTGGAAGACCTTAAATTCACATATGTTGTATCATGTCAATTGTATGGCACACAAGAGATTTTCTAATGATCAGGTGAAGAACATCTTGGGCCTTATGTTGACATACCCATCTCCACTGATTTCTTACATTGATGAAGTAAAATATAAAGAGAAAGATAAGTCCCCAAGATTTTATTACCTAGCCTTTGTTAAGGTTGTGGATCAGCTGGACCATGAAATATATCACATCAAACTTTCGAAACATATTATCCTTGGTGAAGGGAAGCTAGAAAATCAACACTCTGATATTATTTTTACTCATAGTGAAGATATGAAAATAATTGGCATGAATCAGAAAAATTAACTTGAAGGAGCTTTTAAGATGAGAAATTTGTCATAGAAGTTGGATTTTGCAGGTTTTAACCCTAAACATAAATTACCTGCAAACGAATTCTTAAAATAGAAAAAATAAACAATGGTGAGAACATAAAATAAATATACATAGATATTTTCCCCTGGATCCCAAAACCGAGACTACCAGATTGATTTTTCATTATATTCCTTTTAATGTTACAACACACACACACACACACACACACACATATACATGTTGAAGCATTCATAAAACCAAATCCATAACCCTAGATTAGAACATAATCATAGTTCCCTTGACCGGATCTACAAAATACCACGGAAGGAAAACTATCATGCCAAAAACCATGTGCAAAACCCATGCACAAAACCATGGGTAGGTCTGCCCACCATATGTGGGTTTGTCCCACATCATTGGGTCCGTCCAACTATTATTGGGTCCACATAAAAAAATTATGGTGGTGCTGCCTCAGACCCTATGCAAGGGGGGTCATCTCCTCCTACAAATCCCCTGATAGGAGGGGGATGATTCCCCCTTGTGACCCCCCGCTGTGCTCGACGCAATGTACAACACGTGGAGCTAGTCGTGGAAAGAATATAACACACACCCAATAAATTTCACCCTCATTGCTTACATGGAAAGTATTGTATGAGGAAGTATATGGTACTTAGACTTTGGTGCTTCATTTCATATGACAAGAAATAAGGATTTCTTTAGTAACTTGGAGGAGAAGGACCTACAATTACACATAGAACTTGGAGATGATGGGAGGTATAGTACCAAAGGGATTGAAACTGTCACCTTTAAGAGGAATTCAAGGGCCCATCTTCACCTAAAGAATGTAATGTATGTGCCTGGTTTGAATAAAAATTTAGTTTCTGTAGTTGTACTTGAGGAAAGAGGATATGATGTGGTGTTCAGTAAAGGGAAAGATTATTTGAAGCATGTTTCTACTGGACAAGTAAAACAAATTGGTGTTCAGGTTAAAAACCTCTACAAGATAGAGGTGGATGCATGCGCTGCATTCAGCAGCAAGGCATAACATGTTCAAGGTCGAGATGTTGGAGAGATCTGGCATAGGTGCATGGGACACCTACACCATGGAGCTTTGAAAATTATGCAACAGATCACAACTGGACTTCCAAAATGAACCCTTGATCAACATGATGTTTACAAGGGATGCAATCTTTGAAAATATGTTAGATCCTCATTCTAGGGTTGAGATAGCAAAGCTGGAGCCATCTTGGAGCAAGTTCACTCGGATGTTTGGGGAATTTTTTCTATAGTTTCAGTTGCAAAGCACAGGTATTTGATCTTTGTATATCATTTTTCCCACAAATGTTGGATCTATTTTATGAAGAAGAAACATGAGGTTTATTCAAAGTTTTTTGAATTTAAAGCCTTAGTTGAAAATGAGACTAGACAAAAAATTAAATCCCTAAGAAGTGACAATGGAGGAGAGCATGTGTCTAATGCCTTCAAAGAATTATGTGCCAAGGAGGGTATTAGTAGGGACTTGACTACACCTTGACTACACCTTGACTACACCTCAAAACGCACAACAAAATGGGGTGGAAGAGAGGAAAAATAGAACCATGGTAGGGGATGCAAGAGAAATGGTGCATGATCAAGGACTGCCACTATGCATGTGGGCAGAAACATGCAATACAAATTTTTCTTTGCAGAACAAGAGCCCTCACAAAATTATTGGAATGATCACACCTGAAGGGGATTTCTATTGGAGGAAGCCAAATGTCTCCCACTTTCACATTTTTGGATCCATTGTCTATTTTCATGTCTCCAAAGATAGCAAGAAAAATTTGGAGCCCACCATAGAGAGGGGGATCTTTGTAGGATACACAAAGACACCTAATATTTACTAGGTGTATATTCCCTCACTCAAGATGACTATGATGAGGAGAAGGCCATGAGAAGCTCTCTAGGGAAAGAGATTAGCATTCCACCATAGGAGGAGCTTCTAGCGCCAAAGGAGGAGCCTCAGTCATGTCCAAAAAATGTTGTGGAGTAGCCACATGTGGAGTAGAGAGTACGCCGAGTGGATGCACCCACTCAAAGAGAGCCTTCCAGAGAAGGGAGGAAGGGGACCATCGAGGCAGACAAGTTGGTGCATGAAGCTCAGGAGCAGGCTGGAGCTCCTAGATCCTTATGCAAATAGAGGATATCACTAGACAAATATACCAGATAATGGAACTCATGACATAATTGATTGATTATGAGGTTTCTTCATTTGAAGATGCAATTTACCAGCAAGTGTGGGCAGATTCCATGGTGGAGGAGTATGAATCCATCATGAAGAATGATCTTTGGGAGGTTGTGCCTAGACCTAAGGGAAAATCTATTATTGGTTCTAAGTGGGTGTATAAGGTGAAACATGCAGCTGATGGTAGCGTTGAGAAGTACAGGGCCATATTTGTGGCCAAAGGCTTTTCACAGGTGGAGGGAGTTGATTATGAGGAGACATTTTCCCTTGTAGCAAGATATTCATCTATCGGGACCATACATGCATTGGCAACACAATTTGGGTGGAGGATCCACCAAATGGATATTAAGACTACCTTCCTCAATGCAGTGGTTGAGAAAGAGATCTACATTGAGTAGCCTGAGGTATTTGAGACATTTGATAGGGAGACACATGTGTGTAGATTTAGGAGATTCCTCTATTGTCTCAAGCATGCACCTCATGCTTGGTATACTTGCATAGATTCCTATCTTAGTGGATTAGGGTTAAGTAAGAGTGAAGCATATGCCAATATCTACTACATTTTGGTGGATGACATTCTGGTCATCTTAGTCCTATATGTAGATGATTTGATACTGATAGGAGATGAGAAGTTGTTCCAATATTGCAAGGAGGACCTTGTAAGATATTTTGAGATGAAGGATATAGGTTTGATGCACTACTTCCTTGGCTTGGAGGTGTGGTAAGGATATGGAGAGCTATTTTTTTGTTAGGGGAAGTACACCTCTGAAATCCTTCAGAGATTCCATATGCAGGATTGCAAGCCCATGGACACTCCTCTAGGTACTAACTGGAGGAAAGATGTTGCTTCTATAGGAGAGGTAGTAGATGGCACTATCCACAAAAAATTGGTGGGGTCCTTGACATACTTGGTGAAGAAAAGGCTCGATATTTGTTTTGTAGTGAACCAACTTACTCAGTTTATAGTGGAGCCTACCAAGCTTCACTGGAAAGTAGCAAAACATGTTCTCAGATACCTCAGAGGAAAAATAGATTTTGGTTTATAGTACATGCAAAAAAATGGTGTGAATCTCCAAGGTCTCATAGATGCAGATTAGGCGGGATGTCCCTCGGATAGGAAAATCACATCAAGAGCTATCTTTAGTGTTGGGTCAACAAAAATTTCCTAGTGCAATAGGAAACAAATATATGTAGCATTCAGCTCAGCAGAGGTTGAGTGTATTTCTACTAGTTAAGAAACATGCGAGGCTATTTGGATGAGGAAGATCATGGTTGGTCTCTTTAGTGAGGGGATGGTGCCTATATTGATCCACTGTGACAATCAAAATTGTATAAAACTCTATGAAAATCTAGTGTTTCATGATAGGTCCAAGCATATATACATCAAGTACCATCATTTGAGAAATTATGTGCAAAGGAGGATTGTTATGTTATAGTACATTTCTACAGAGGAGCAGAATGTAGACATTTTGACAAAGGTTTTGTCAAGAGGCAAGTTTGAGTTCCACAGGGGCAGGATTAGGGTTGTTCAAAACCCTTTTCTTGCTAAAAGGGAGTGTTAAATTGTAGAAATAAGAGGAAGTGTTCAACTTTTCACATCAGTAGGATGACTTGAGTTGTAGTTAGCATGAGTTACATGGCCAAGTCACTTATTTAACTTAGTCAATTCAAGTTTTTGGGAAAGAAGTAGAGTTGTGAATAAGTTGATTGATAATATCGAGCAATCTAGTGGAGTTATAGTTAGTGAAACTCAGTTATCTGAGCTCTAGTCATGAATAGAGTCAATATGAGTTCAATTGAGTAGTTGCAACTGTTGTTAACTCATCAATCTCTTAGTTAACTAGTAAATTTACTAAAAGTAGCCTTAGTCATGCATGCAATTCAAATTTCCTAGTCGAGTGGAGGGAAAAGGCATAATTGTATTTATTGTTGTATACTATTGAGTGTACAAAGTTTGCATGTAGCAGGTGAGGAATTCTCTTGGGATTGCACAAGAAAATAGGAGCTCTTCCTATTCTTTAGGAGTAGGAATTGCACAAGGAAATAAGAGGAAGAAAGAGGCCTATTTTGGCTACGTATTGGCCAAAGCATAATCAAGAGGAGATCAATATTACAGTGTAGATTGAGCTTCAAGGATTGAAGTAGTCATTGTAATTAATCATTGTCTCATCTAATATAATACAAACAGAGGAGGGGTTTTTCCCAGTTGGGTTCCCCAGTAAAAATATTGTGTTCATTGTGATTGAATGATTGCATTGTATGTTTTCCTTTCCATAGAGAGTAGAATAAATTTATGTTTATTGATCTCAATTTGATTTCATTAGAAATTGCAAATTTTGAGTTATTTCTACAGATGCTTGTTAAATTCGAATTCATTTTTGAGATATGGAAGAAACAAAATGGTGTTACTTTAAATTCAATATTTCCAATCCAAATATTTTCCCGGTACAATAGTGCACTAACTTGTATCAATTAGTATTTTCAAATCATGTTGTGAGTTTGGAAATTAAGAATGGAGTTGAACCATCTCCAACAACATCTAGACTTTTGGGGTAAGACACCTTATACCTTGAGTAGATGTGTCCTAGAATGACAATATTAGGCCTCACCACCAAGTCAATTGACAAGTGTGAGAGAGTCGAAAGAGCATAAGTGGCATTGGGCCCCTACCTTTGCATAATGACAAAAAATTCCTAAACATGACGTGGCCATTTTTGAAGGGCCTGAGATTTAAGTATCCTTCCAATGAAGAGTGAGAAACTATGTAACCACTTGATGTCTATCCCACAATTATTGGTTGGTGGAGCTCTACTTTCAATGATCATGACCAACCTCCCAACATGATTACTTATAAATTGTTTATCTTGTCCTTTTGTTTTCTGCAGTCTATTTCTATGGCTCTAAACTTCTAACTAATGTAGTTATAAGTTTTAATTTAATCCAATCCACAATTTTAACAATATGTTTCTTTTCACTATATTTAATTTATGATCTATTTTTCATTAAAATGTTCTATATATGTTTTACTATAAAATAATAATAATAATAAATTTGGACAAAGTCCCTTGTTGCAGTCTTCATCACAAAAAAATCTCAATTTATTGATGTTGGAGGTACCATATGGAGGTGTGAATGTGGTAACATCTTGATTAGGTGCTCAAAATTAGGCTCAAAAATCAAAGTTTTAGAATCTTGTTAAACTTAACTTCAGATTGAAGAGATCGTCATTCTGATTCCAATGGTGCAAATGACACTATAATCCGAGGTCGTATGCAGAAGTTAGAGAAAGTCAAAGTTCAGGTTTGACTTGCTCACATGGCATGATTGGATGATGTGGCAAGGTCCTTCAGCGAATGAGGAGGCGCCAAATGGCAAGCCACCATTAGCCCCTGCATGTCGTAAATTTCAATCGTAGGGAGGTCGGCTTTAAAAATCACCCCCTGAGCAGGGAAGGGTTGCGATGCAATAAGGCACGTGGAATGCATTCAAGAATCAGCCGGAGGCACGATGCGATGGATCGCAATTTCACATTAGCGAATGGAGGTGTTACAGAATCGGCTCTGGCAAGTTTGGGTTGTGATGTGATATCATAATCACATATCACAATAAGACAGGTCTCACATATATATAGGACCACTGGTTTTCCGTTGATTGCGATATCCCGAATGCGATAAGGTTAGGCTGCAGTTTAATGTCCCGTCAGGTTCGCCCACCTAGTTCACAATCCATAAGACCACAGGACTCCGCTGATTGCTATTTGCGATGGGAAGTCAGTGCCGATGGATTATGTCCCGCCGCAAGGAAAAATTCTTGCTCGGTTAGCGGATTTTTGGAGCGAAATTGTGGGTTCCTGTCGGATGTGGAGCAATTTGTGAAGCGAATAAAGGGAAAACAAGGGGAAGCCATAAATTCTTCATTTTTCCACCAAATTGGATGCAAAAAGAGGCTAGATGGCCATTTGTGGACATTATGAACTGATTGGAGCATGTTTCAGAAGCATTTTGAGCATTGTAAACACAATTTTTTACACTTTTGCTCATAATAGAGAGGTCCAAGCCATTGGAAGCTGGACCAAGGAGACATAGCCTACGAGGGGTGAACTCCTTTATCATGTGCTTGTTGTAATGTGTTTTTGATGATGTTATGTACATGTTTATGATGTTGTTCAGTTTCTGGTTTATGTTAAATTTCTCATAAAATTAACATAAAAACTCTTCATTTTACTTGCAAAAATTAATGAATCCTTAACCACAATGAAAGCATTTTGTTTATAATCTGAGGAAGATATTAGCACTGCAAACTAATATTTTAAATTAGATCAATTTGGTATCATAGCACTAGGTTTTCTTTGTGAAAGAAGGATTTAATTGTTTGCAAGTTTATGTCATGCTTACAAGGTTAAAACTCAAAAGAGGTGAAGGAAAGCTAGTTGGAAGCCTTGCAGTTGGGTCAAGGGGAAGAAGAGCAAGGTTGCCACAATCTCCAACACCATTTCAGCTTCAACTTGTAGTTGAGACTCTAGAGATCATGTCTTATGAAGGAGAACCTACAAACATGACAGAAGATGAGAATACCTTTAGAAAGGATTTCTTTGATATTATAGAGATGGCGAAGGTCCTCTATGAAGAGAGGAATAACAAGTAGCAAGGAGAAAGTTCCAAACCTCCCAAAGGAGAAGGCTCTTCAGGGGGAGGTAATGGGAATGGAGACAAACCTCCACCCTCTCCACCATCTTCTTCATCTTCTTTTTCACAAGCATCTTCACACTCTTCCACTAATACAACCCTTACTCATACTATGTTAAGTCCCTATACTACTAGTGTAACCCATTATTGTTATTAGCACAACCCCCTTATTATATTGTTGTGCCCATGTAGTTCCCATATTGTTATTATTGTGTCCCATAGAAGCCCATTGTTGTTATTATTGTGCCCTTACATTATTATTGTTATGTCGGCTCTGATTATATTATGACCCCTTAGACTCCTATATATAGAAAGGAGGTCTTGTCATTTGTATCATCCAAGAATTGTTCATTTGTGTAATGTAAAGGAGGTTGCCCCCTCGAAAAGGTTTATTTTGAAAGCGTTTATCTATCTTTTCTATCTTTTTGTGAGCTGATTTCATAACATTTGGTATCAGAGCTTTGGATTCTAGGGTTTCGCTGCTCCAAACAGGTTAGCGTGGAATTTTCGCTATAACTTTTTTTATGCGAAATTTAAAAAGATTAAAAAAAAACCCATTTGAGCTGCGATCGCATTGAATGATAGGTCCAAATTTCAGATCTTGTCTTGCTATATTTTCAGAGATATGATCTGAGCAAGTTAGGGTTTTTGCAAGCTCCAGAATTCCATCTCAAACAGGTCATTGTGATATTTTCGCTATCATTTTTTTTCTACAAAGTTTTGGATTCTAAAATTAAAACCCATTTGAGGTGCAATATTGGTGAGGCATGGGCCTGAATTTCAGATTTTTCTTAACTATATTTTCAAAGATACGCTCCAAGACATTTAGGGTTTCTGCAGACCCCCAAATTACATTCCAAATAGGGGACCTTGGGAAAATCATCATAACTTTCTCTTTGAGCATCGAGTTGAAATTTCGTAAGAATCTATAGAAAGAGGACGGAATCTAGTTTTATATGTATTTGTTTTAGGTCCTAAGGTTGAAATAGTGACACGTGGAACTTTGTACAAGTTCGCTCTACTGAACTAGTCTATAATCAAGTCATTGTGGGAGATTTGACGTAACTCTTCCTTGTAGAATCCAATCTTGATCAGATTTGCGGGGTTAGAAAGAGGACTCAGAGGGCTACTGCAAGACACAATTTCAAAACTTGGAGATCTGAAATTACAGAGTTACAATCATTTCAAGATAGAGCTCCTAAAATCAAGAAAAGGCGATATGTGGAAGTTTGATGGCAAGGATCTGTTAAATTGGACGCTACAGATGGAGCAATATTTTGATTTACATGAGGTGAAACTATTACAAAAGGTATCTTTATATTTAGAACCGAATCATTTTTTATGGTATGAATGGATTTGTTCTTGTAAACCACTTGTCACATGGTCAATTTTCATGGAGGAAATGATAGCACATTATGAGGATACAAAGAGAAACACCTTCTTTAGCCAATTGATAAATCTCAAACAAAAGGGTTCAATGGCAGAGCACATTGAGGACTTTAAAAAATTAAATATAATGGTAAATGATATTCCATAGAAGCAAAGGAATGATGTCTTCATATGGACTTTAAAGGATAACATTCAACATGAGGTTCATCTTTGGGAACTTGATTCATTAGAGAAGGCATTCAGGTTGGCAAGAAAAATTGAAAGCGAAATTATGTAAACAAGGAATCCCACCACTCACGACTATAATTATGGAAGTGTTTTTTCTCTTAGCCTTCCACAACCTACAAGGTTTATACCACAACAATTGGAAGAAAAAAGAGAAAAGGGGCTTTGTTACAATTGTGATAGCAGATATACTAAAGGTCATAAGTGTGCTGAGAAGAAATTATTTTACATAGATTATGAAGAGGAGGAAGAAAAGGATCAAGAAACATCAAAAGAAGAGGATATACACTAGGAACCAACCCCAGGGAAAGAAGAAATGAATCCGAAAGCTACGAAATCAAGAGTAGTCACAAAAAAAAGAACCTGAAAGCTACGAAATCAATCAATTTCAGAGTATCTCATCAAGTGGAAGAACTTACCCACTGAAGATTCCACATGGGAGGACAAGAATTTTATACAGAAGCATCAAGAACTACTCAAGCGTTGAGGACAACACTTTTTGAAGGAGAGGGGCATGTTAGGTCCCTATACTACTAGTATAACCCCTTATTGTTATTACTACAACCCCCTTATTATATTGTTGTTCCCATGCAATTCCCATATTGTTATTATTGTGCCCCATAAAAGCCCACTATTTTTATTATTGTGCCCTTACATTATTATTGTTATGTCGGCTCTGATTATATTATGACCCCTTAGACTCCTATATATATAAAGGAGGTCTTGTCATTTGTATCATCCAAGAATTGTTCATTTATGTAATGTAAAGGAGGTTTCCCCCTCGAAGGGGCTTATTTTGAAGGTGTTTATCTATCTTTTCTATATTTTTGTGAGATGGTTTCATAACATACTCATCATCATTCTTCAAAAGGAACTGGTAAATCACCTTTTTTAAAACTTGATGTTAAATTTGAGTTTCCCATGTATAATGGTGAAGTGAATGTAGAGAAGCTTGATAATTGGATTTGTTAGTTGGAGGTCTATTGCAGGATTCAAAACCTTCAAGAGGATGACATAAAGATTCAGTTAGCTTCCTTGAGAATGGAGGGTGCAGCACTAGTATGGTGGGAATCAAAGACCCAAGAGGAGATTAAAAAACACGGTAAGATCTCAATTTCTTGGAATTGTTTCGTTGTTGCAATTAAAAGAAAATTCCACCCTCTAGCTTATATGTAGAAATCCATCATGAATTGGCACAACTTTAGACAACTAAAAGGTCAAAATGTGCAAGATTGCACCCAAGAATTCAAAAAAAGGTCTTTGATGTTAGGTGTAGATTTGGAATCAAAGGATACATTGCTGAAGTCCATAGGGGGTTTACACAACTACTTTAGGCATACTATCTTAATGTTTAATCCTAGTAATATAGATGATGTGTGCGTGAAAGCCACTCATCTTGACGCAAGAGGGAAAAACACCCTAGAAGAAGGTAGTAAAAATCCATTTAAGAGTAAGGGAAAAGAAAATGCTTTCAAAGGGAAGGCAAAGAAAAATGCATCTATCAAAAAAGAAGGAGAGAAAATCACATGCAAAATTTGTTCCAGAAAGGGTCACGATGAAGCTCACTGTTGGAAGCTTTATCCCAAAATGAGACCAAAAATAAACAACAACAAGGGAAAACAAAAGACAACTGCAACCACTCAATAAGATTTAGGATCCGATTCGGGTGATGAAACTAAAATCACAGCCATGGGGTTAAAAGGAAAATAATCCTTTGCCATCACTAGTTCTTCATACTCAAAAAATGAAACTCCAAATGAAAAGAGGAGAATAGAACTGTATCACATAAGGGTGATCTCAAAGCATAACAAGATTGATACACTATTCGATAGTGACTCTCAAGCCAATCTTATCTCTTAAAACATTGTCAAGAGTTTAAATCTGGAAATTGTTCCACATCATAAACCATATCCACTTGGATGGGTATGTGACAATGTGCAATTGCAGGTTATGAGAAAGTGTAAACTGAAATTTGTTATCACTGCAAAGTTCATAGATGAAGTGGAGCTTGACGTTGTGCAGTTAGATATATGTGCCATTATTTTGGGCAGCCCATACCTGTATGACAAAAAAGATATCTTCCATTGACATGAAAATATATATCATTTATTCAAAAATGGAGTAGAATAAATTGTGAGAGCTCACATCAATAAAACAAATCTTTCGCTTGTTAATGTAGGGCAGATGAAAAGATTGGTGAATTTGAGCAAGAATTTTGTGGTTCTGATGATCAAACCCAAAAATGATGTTGATAATGAAGCTTTTAAAAGTTGTGATTCAAATTTGGAATTTGAATTGGTTGACGTAGTTAACCAATATGACGAAATGTTTCAGGAACCAAAGGGATTACCTCCCAAGAGAGGAATCCAACATGAGATACAGTTGTAGCAAGATTGTCCTTTTCCTAACATTGACATGTACAGGATGTTAGTGATGGAAAGTGCAGAAATTAAGATGCAAATCCAAGATTTGTTGAATTAAGGGATCATCAGACCATCTTCCTCGCCTTGTGGTTCACCTATTGTCTTGGTGCCAAAGAAGGATGGAACATGGTGCATGTGTGTGGACTTTCGTGCATTAAACAAAATTACGGTAAAAAATTGTTACCCACTGCCTCGAATAGATGATTTACTGGATCAATTGAAAGATGCAAAGTATTTTACTAAGCTGGACTTAAGAAGTGGCTACCATCAAATTAGAATAGTTGAAGGAGACATTTGGAAGACAACATTCAAAACAAAACAGGGTTTGTTTGAATGGCTAGTTATGTCGTTTGGTTTATGTAATGCTCCTGCTACATTCATGTGTGTGATGAATGATGTGTTGAGGCCATTTCTTGATGAATTTGTCATAGTATACTTAGATGAAATCTTAATTTTCAGTAAATCCTATGATGAACATGTCATGCATGCAAGAAAAGTACTTGATGTCATGAAAAAAGAATAGTTGTATCTTAAGATGTCAAAGCGCAAGTTTGGAAAGGTGTCTTTAGTTTACTTGGGTCATATTGTTGGAGAAGGTGAGTTGAAAATAGATCCCTCCAAGGTTGATGTCATTATAAATTGGCTAAGGCCCAAGACAGTTACAGAGGTAAGAAGTTTTTTGAGAGCAGCCTAATGTTGGAGGAAATTCATTATTAATTTTTCTCTTATAGCCGCTCCTTTGCATGCATTTACAAACATGAAAAAGGTTTTTCAGTGGTGTGGAAAACAGCAAAAGGCCTTTGATGCGCTGAAGCAAAAGATCAGTACAGTTCTCGTACTCACACTTCCAGACTTGAGACAGTCGTTTGAGATTCAGACTGATGCTAGTGATTACAATATGGGTGTAGTCCTCATGCAACATGTAATCCTATCTGTTTTCATGCGGAAACTTTTAATGGTGTAGTGATTAATTATCCTACATATGACAAGGAATCGTATGCATTGGTGCAAAGTATGAAAAAATGGAAACACTGCTTGATGGATAAGGAAACAATCATTCACACTAATCATCAACCATTGCATTACTTGCAATCTCAACCAAAGTTGCAACAATCAAGGCACTTCCAATGGATGGGTTTCCTTCAACAATTCCACTTGGTAATCAGGTATAAGAAAGGTATCTACAATAAAGTTGCTAATATGCTTTCTAGGCAGATTGTTAGTGCAACGACTTTACTTAAGCATAATTCTGTTTTACATGAAAGATATAGTGAGCAATATGCATTAGATAATGACTTTCAAGATGTTTATGCAAGCTTGAGTTAAGGTAACCAAGTAGAGGAATTGGATTATCATTTGCATGATAACTTGTTGTACCGTCTTCGCAAGCTTTTTATTTCGCAGGGAGAAAGAGTTAACATCATAAGAGATGCACATACTTCTCTTATTGCTGGTCGTTTTGGTGTAAATAAGACGGTGACACATCTACAAAGGTATTTTTATTGGCCATGTATGCTTGAAAGTGTGTCTCGTTTTATTAAAGGATGTTCATTATGTGAATCAGTAAGCCTAGAAATAGGAAGTTAGGATTGTACACACCACTTCTGATTCCTTCATGATCGTGGGAGAGTGTTTCTAGGGGTTTTGTAGGAGGTCTTCCATTGTCAAAAATGTAGAAATTTTGAATAATATGACACTTATTCACAGAGATTATCCCGATTATACACTATTGCGTAATGCATGCATAATACATAATCTCCTCTACATTGGTCATCAATTTTGCGGAATTAAAAACAATGAAACATCAATCGCACGCGCACATTAACACAGTATGTAACCCGGGGAAAGCAAACAGCTGAAAAACCCCAACTATTTGTATATTATATTGATTGAGAACATGTAACAATACATAGTACAATACTCCTCGCAAGTACTCAGTACTATCTCCACATGTTACACACAAACTAGCTCATATCTGATGCCTCAAATCTCCTCCACTGTTTTCCTGCCTCCACTGCACAATCCTGCAAGAGAACAATGATGAATGGCTGAACCAAACTTGTATTTCCCTTGTGTGTGACTGCGCAATCCTCATTAGCAATCTCAATCCATGCATGTGCAAATCTCATGCACAACTATAGTCACAACTAACAGCTATCTTGCCCTTTCACTCACCTCTAACACCTGTCTCCACTGAACTGTCCATGCACTGGGTTAACTGATGTATTCTTCAGTTGCTTTATGAGTTAATAATTAGTGAATTAATTAATAATTAATTCACACAACTCATCACTAGTGTATTCTTTAGTTAGACTAAATACAACTAGTTCAACCAAGTCAAACTGAACACAACTCCATCAACTCCTCAATCAACTCCACCAGAACTCAACCACTTGAGTTCTAACTGAAGTCCACCATGCAATAGCTCAACTAACTCATAAGTAAAGTGTATTTCCTTCTGACAGCTGCATGTGCCACATCTGTAGCTCAAACTGAAGTGCTCCAAGAGAATAAGATAATGTTTATAGTCCAAATATTATTAAGAGCTAATAATATTCCACTGTTCTATATTTAGACTGGTAGTCTATAAAAAGACTCCGTCCATATGTCTAAAAATAGAAGTCCATCTATTTTTACCAACATGACCAATCATCCACAATTAGCATCCTGCAACTCATAGACCATGATCCATATGTCTAAAAATAGGCATAGTCTAAAAATAGACTTTGCGCCAAAAATAGCCTGCGGGCCCACTTAGTGAAGGCGACTCCTTTCCACTAAGCTCCATCATCTTGTTGCATTTTCAACACTCCCTCTCAATAAGATATGGATTATCTGCAACCCCTATCCTACCTCGGTGGTATTCGAAGTTGCTCTTGGTGAGTGCCTTCGTCAAGATATCAGCCATCGTGATCCTCCGTTGGAATGTATGAAAGTACCATGATTCTCCGCTGCACACAATCTCTGATATGATGGTACCTGATGTTAATGTGCTTAGATCTATCATGAAATATTGGATTAGTTGAGAGTTTAATGCAACTTTGGTTATCACAATAAATCATAGTAGGTTCCAAGCATGAACCGAACAACCCGACTAGAATCTTCCTCATCCATATAGCTTCGCATGCAGCCAAACTTGCTGCCATATACTCGGCCTCTGCTGAACTGAGTGCCACGGATCTCTGCTTCCTGCTATACTGAGAAACTGTTGTCGACCCGATACTGAAGACCCCTCCAGATGTGCTTTTTCTGTCCATTGGGCTCCCTGCCCAATCTGCATCCGTGAAGCCACATAGCTTCACCTCATCCTCCTGTCTGTACCACAATCCATATCCCAATGTGCCTCTGAGATAATGCAATACATGCTTGAATGCCTTCCAGAAGAGCTTGGTTGGCTTAACCATAGCTTGTGAAAGCTGGTTAACAGCATAGCATATATCGGGTCGTGTATTGACTAGATAAATAAGCAACCCCACCAACTGTCGATAAACAGTGGCATCCACTACCTCCGCTGAAGTAGCATCCTCCTTCCTCCAACCTCCAAGAAGAGGAGTATCAACAGGCTTGCAGCCATGCATGTTGAACTTCTCCAGTATCTCCCGAGCATACTTACCCTGAGAAACAAATAGTCCACCACTGCGCTGCCAAATTTCCAATCCCAGGAAATAATGAAGGAGGCCCAAGTCCTTCATCTCAAACTCCTTAGCAAGATCATCCTTGCATGAAAGTATCAATAGCTCATCACCCGTCAAAATCAAATCATACATAAAGTACAATGATAAGCAACTTATCCTCCACCACAATCTGGTATAGGTTAGGATCCGCCTCACTCTTGGAGAATCCAAGTACGGTGAAATAACTGTCTATCCATGTGTACCAAGCACGTGGTGCTTGTTTCAACCCATACAACGCTCTCTTGAGCCTGCACACATGCGACTCACTGCTGAAGGTCTCGAAACCTTCGAGTTGCTCTATGTACACCTCCTCCTCAATGACTTCGTTGAGGAACGCAGTCTTCACATCCATCTGATGAAAGTGCCACCCCATCTGCGCTGAGAGAGCAAGAATCATCCGTATGGAAGAATACCTTGCGAGAGGTGCAAAGGTCTCCTCATAATCGATCCCCTCTATCTGTGAAAAGCCTCGGGCAACAAATCTTGCTTTGTACTTTTCCACACTCCCGTCAGCTGCCTGCTTCACTTTGTAGATCCATCTTGAACCCACCACTGATTTCCACTCCGGTCTTGGGACAATCTCCCATGCACTGTTTCTGACAATCGAATCATACTCTTCCACCATGGCATCTACCCATGCGGGGTCCTCCACAGCTTCCTTGAAAGAGGATGGCTTAGTCACGACACATTTTCTCACAAGAGCCATGTATCTAGTGTACCGATCAGGTGACTGTCTCTGTCTGCGTTGAGCTGTAGGTGGTCCTACAACCTTCTCTGCATCTTGAGCCAGTCGCTTAGCTTCTGTAATGCACTTTCGCCCTCTGATGGTTGGCGCTGCATGAGTGGTCTCTTCCACTCCCTGAACTTCGTCCTGTGGCTGATCCACGTCTTGAAGTTCATCCTTAGGAACTAATAGCTCCTCATCTACATGCAAGTGTGGCTCCCTCTCAAGCGAAAACTTCATGGCTTTCTCCTCCTGAAATTTTATATCCCGTCACGCAACAGTCTTGCGACTGTCTGGAAAATACCCACGATAGTTGTGGGGCATATTAGTGTTCCCCACAAATATCCCAACCTCGGCAGTCGGTTCCAGCTTCTTCCTGGCATCCTTCGTCACATGCATGTAAACGTTAGAACCAAAAATCCTCAAATGAGAAATATCAGGCCTCTTACCAGAATAAGCCTCCTCGGGTGTACTCATGCCAAGTATCCTGTGAGGACAACGGTTATGCACATATACTGCAGTATTGCATGCTTCCACCCACAAGTGAAGGGGTAGGCTCTCATCATGCAACATCGCCCGTGCAGCACCCACGATCTGTTCTTCTGCTCAGTAACCCCGTTCTGCTGTGGGTTATGGGGAGCTATGAGCTCTCTTCGAATCCCTTCTGCGCTACAGAAATCCTTGAACTCGCCAGAGATGAATTCACCACCATTGTCGCTCCTAAGAGCCTTCACCTTCTTCCCCGATTCCTTCTCAACCAGTGCTTTGAACTCACAAAACTTTGAGTATGTCTCGCTCTTCTTCTGCATGAAGAAGATCCAGCACTTTCGAGAGAAATCATCAACAAAGATCACATAGTACTTGTGCTTTGCTGTCAAAGCTACTGAGAAAGGTCCACACACGTTTGTGTGAATTCTCTCAAGGATCATCGTGGCGCGACTATCCTTCTCGTGAAAGGTGGCTTTCGCAAATTTTCCCAAAGTACACCCCTTGCACTGATTTGACTGCACAAGAGTGCCTTTAGGAAGCCCAGTAGTAATCTGCTACAGTATCTTCAAGGCTCCATGGTGAAGGTGGCCCAATCTCCTGTGCCATACCATCCATCATCCTGGCTCACCAATCTTTCTGCCTTGCATGCCATTGCCGCGCAACCATCTACATGCAACTGATAAAGGTTCCTGACTCGAACCCCTATCTTTCGGGTTTCTTCAGTTGTCTTACTGCGCAGGAAAGCCTTTCCCTCGCTGAAAACAACATCATATCCCTTGTCTTCTAACATCGCCACAGAGATAAGATTCTTCTTCAATCCTGGAACATGCATCACTTCCTTCAATACGAAGGGTTTACCAGACTCCCTCTTAAAGGAAATGGTACCGATACCGGTCGCACTGCATCTACCATCATCGCCCATCTCGATGTGCACTCCAAGATATTTTTCCTCCAGATCAGAAAACAAATCTCGATCTCCTGTCATGTAAAAAGACGCACCACTGTCCAAGAACCATATCGATCCCATCGCACTTGATACCAAGCATGCGATCAATGAAAAATCCAACTCAAACTGCGAGGCTAAGGCCTCTCCCGCTTGTTGTGGCCACCAAAAACCCCCCTCCTTATTTAGTATTAGCAATAAAACTATGTAAGTGGGGACCCTTAGTCAAAAAAATTCAAAAAATCAATTAGAAATCATATATGTTACTCCTTAAGAAATATCGCATCGTGTAAAGAATGATAGGGTATTTTCTTATGAGTCAAAATAGTAAAATGCGAGATCGCGATGCGAACTCCATCGCATCGCATGCATTAAGAAAAGCTCACTTTAGAAAACCTTAAAAACCGCCGATATACGATATCGCATATCACATCTCGCAAAATTGCATGAAAGACACATAACGATTTAACGATAAAGCTATCTGCGATCTTGCGATGGCACGATCAAGCAACCTTGCGATAGCATAGCACGATGAAGTTGCGGTAATGCGATATAGTGAAATGCGATGCTGCGATGTAGATCGCAGAAACATTCCATCACAGATTTTCCTGGCTCAATATTCAAGAAAAAGTTTTCCATAAATTAAGAACTGGTTACGCACTTTAATGATAATTAATATGTTATATGCCAGTTGTTAATACAATATGGTTTTGTGTTGTTCAAAGAGCCAGTTCACATTAGGTGGCATGCTTTTGCATATCCGTAGCATTTAAAACTTGCCTGTCGTTATTTATTATCATTACTCTCTCCTCACTTGTGAACTGCAGGAACGAAAAACAAAAGTTACACAAAGCAATGTGCAGGAAGCTATGAGGAAAAAGGGTAAAGCTCCAATGTTCAAAGACAGAGAAAAGACGCCCTCATAAACAGATACCGCATGCAACAGAGCCACAGATTCACAGAATGCTGCTAAGCCATCCATTACAGATCTTTCATATACAGCCATGGTTGAATGAGTACTGAAGGATGCTGATATCAACAGGCAGTTTAATGCTCAGGGTCAAGAGCTCACAAGGACATTATTTTTACAAATTTTGAAGCTTTATACCCGATAAAGATGAAGAGGCGCAAAAGGATAAAGATGCATAAGAGAAGCCCGGATAAAAGAACGGAGGTAGTTTCTGATGCACGATTAGCGCCTAGCACTAATCGCACATCGCTGAGAAAATTGTTCGAGAAGGAAAGCCTCTAACTGCTCAGTCACCTATAAGCTAAAGAAAAGGCAGAAGCAATCCAAAGGGTTAAACAAGTGAACTGAGATTATTACTGGGCATACGCAGTAAATCCACATAGTCAAAGGATGACTCTCGAGTATATCATCGACTTTGCTGAGAAGATGGTGCCAGCTCTTACCAATTCTGTTTGCTTAGCTCAACCAAAAGCGGAAGACAGTTAGCCGACTCTACCCAGGCCAATACTGAATGCTTGCAACATTAAGGAGCAAATGCAGAAATAGTTAGATATTAGATTTAATTTTTAGAAATAGTTTTGCTTAGAAAAAGGGCGGTCATTGAAACCGTATCCTGAATATGTGTAATTAAGTTAGTAAGTTAGTAGTATTTAAACCCTTATCATGCATTTAGAGAAGGGTCCAGAAATTTATCAAAAACTTGTCCTCAGAACATGCACTTTTGCACCCTCAGAGGAGGTTTTTGTGAATGAATGGATCAAGATTTGTTGATGTTTGCATTTGATATCTGCTACTGATGTTGCACTTCTGTACTCTTAGTGGATGTTAGAGCAAGGAGAGATAAATCATTGTCGCTTGAAGCTTATGAGTAAGGCTAGTCATAAATGGTACTTTTATCTCTTGATCATTTCTGCTTATATGTTAAAGTGATATACAGTTTTTAGTTGTTTATGTATTATTACATGAATGCCTGAGTTATCATTTGGCACTTTTGTATGGTGATAGCTATTTATTTATGCTTAATGTATGAATAGCTCATTATGCGATATGTTTTTCACAACTGTTTCGTCTAACTTTTTATGCGAAGTGGTTCATCCTTATTGATTTCCTTTCTTATAATAGCTGAATGATCTTTATTACCAGTTGTTATTTGAAATCTTTTTAGATCGCATAACATAAGAATTACATCCCGGGTTAGTATAGACTTATATGTTGCTGCTTATTAGATTACAATTAGAATTAGAATATCTTAAATTAGGAACTGTTAGACCAGGAACATCAAATTATACACACACACACACTCATAGATTGGGAAACTAGTCCCATATCCCCAGTCGGACCCGCTATACCAAACGGATAAGGAGCTGCCAACCAAGGTCTGGACCAGGCGGGTATCCCCCTTGTTGTAGACCCGATTTTCGGGGCTTCAACATATTTGGCGCTAGAAGGAGGGCTTGAACTATGAATGGCAAGTAAATCCAAATCTGAATACCATTCCAAGAGTAAATCGCCCTCACCATCTCCCCCGACTTCTCCATTACACTTAAATCCAGAGTTAGAAGTCGCTCGAGTATCAACCGCTGCTACAAACCCTGACATTTCAGAACAATCTACCATTGAACTTCCTGAAGTTGAATCTCTGATTCACAAACTTCAGCGATTTTCCATTTCTCCTCAAAGGTCTGATAAATCTCAAGGCAGCGTGACTTCGCAGTATAACCCTGCTCATCCCCTGACCAGGCTAAAGAGTGAAAAGTTTGGTGTTCAGCCAATCGAATTACCTCTTCCCACCAGGAAAAGAGCGAGGAAATCACCTAAAGAGTCTGAAAGCGAGACTCTTTCGTCAACATCATCCAACCATCCACTCCACCTCTTCAGATCATCGTCCATCCATCCACTGGAACCCCCACAACTCTTCCTCAGTCATCTACAATCGTAGTATCCTCATCTTCCCAGCCACAGGGATCATCTTCTGCACTTTCCACTGTAAGCAGTTCAACAATGGCCCAGTCTCCATGGAATAACCCTGGGGCAGTCTTAATGCCTGCACCCTTGAGTCAAATACCGGCCCGTCCTAAGAAATGGCTGCCTAAATTTAATCTCGAGGCAGGCATGCTAGCAGAAGAGCACATAAACAACTTTATGCTATCCATTAATATCAATGGGGTTACTAATGAAGATGTTGTTGTTCAACTCTTTCCTTATACTCTGAAAGGAATAGCCGGATCATGGTATTTTTCATTACCCTCCGGATCTATCACTAGTTGGGATATCTTCTAGGAGCAATTCCTGACCAAGTTTGGTGATGACAGGTCTACGACAACGTTAATCAATGACCTATCCAACCTTAGGGCCGAATCTAGAGAGCCTATCAAAGATTTCAATTTACGTTTCAACAAAATCCTAAACAAAATTCCTACTGCTTCCAAGCCCAGCGAAGAAGTACGAAGTGAATGGTATATCACCGCTCTACCATCAAACATAGCAATTTTTGTGGACATGGCTAATAAAACAACCTTAGACGAAAACATGAAAGAAGCAATAGCAGTAGAGAAACGTATAATAGCCCTGGAAAAGAAATCCGCATTAGAGGAATGTAAATCCAAGAAAGTCACCTTCAAGGAAGACTCCAAGAAGAAACAAGCAAAAGATCCATTCGATTTGGAAGGATTGCAGAAAGTTCTAAAGACCATGTCTAATGAAATGGTAGACATAAAAAAGCAAGGAGCAGAAAATTCTTCAAAAAAGCCCTACAGAGCTTTTAAAAGAGGCCCTTCAACGGATTCAAAGCCACCCAATGCTATTTCAAATGCTGAATCCGAAGAAGAGGAAGAGGAAATTGCCACTGAAGGGCAAAATGATGAGGAAGAAGTTGTGGAATTACAAGGAATGTGGGATTTCATCCTCCCACAAGAAGAAGATCAAGAAGTATTTCCAGTTAGCACACGAAGCAAAAATCTGCTTGATCCTCCCCAAACTATCTCTAAGCCAAAGAGCGCAAGCTCTGCAATAAAGGATAAAGTCGCAACAAAGAAAATGACATCTAAAGTGACTCAAACCAGCCTAGTCCAAACAGATGAATCAACACCATCTAAAACATTGATCGTGTCGGATGAAATGGAGTACAATATTATAGAAGACATGAAAAAGACTAGGGCCAACATCACCCTTTACGAACTGAGCAAGTTAAAGCATCAACAGAAGATAATGATGAAAGAATTACATGCCGTGCCAGTTGCACCTTTGCCTGCCGCTGTACTTTCTCAAGCTTCTCATAACATGGGAAGACCTCCAACTAATGCGATCAATAAGATTGATCCAAATGACATCGCTCTAATTGGAGGAAGATCGAGATCTCATACTCCCCCGTTTCTCCTTATGAAATTTTCAATAAAAATGTGCACAATTGTTTGGTAGATTCTGGTGCTTCATCCAATATTTTACCAAAGTCCATATGTGCCAAGTTAAACGTTCAGCCACAGAAATCCGCTGTGCGCATAGTTCAGCTAGATCGATCTCAAGTCGAAGTGATTGGCGAACTAAATCAAGTAACCATAAGGTTGTCATCCAACCCAAAGGTATGTCAAGTTATTGACATTCTAGTTGCTGATATTCTGGAATTCTATGGCTTAATCTTAGCAGGGATTGGTTAGAAAAACTTCACGGATACTTCGTAACTGACTGGTCGCACATGTGGCTGCCCTACAACGGTAAACCGAATCAAATAAAAGTTGAATGAAAACTACACCAAAAATACATAGTAACGGAGTTAGAGGGGGAAAATGAACCAGTAGCATACAACAATAGCATTATTGGCAATTACTCGGTAGATTCTTTCCTCGGCAATTTCAATGCTTATGCGTCACCCTATTTGGAACACTCTGTTTTGTCCCAAGTCGAAAATTTTTCTCGAACTGATAGTTCGAAATGTATAAATTTTTTAGATAAACCTGTAAATAAATCTTTGTTTTGGAAATTATTTTTTGATGGTTCTAGATCTAACGAAGGAGCAGGAGCAGGATGCGTTCTGATTAGTCCAGAAGGAGATAAAATCATGCTCACATGCAGACTCGAATTCGATTGCACCAACAATACAGCAGAATATGAGGTTTTGGTCCAGGGTTGTACAAAGCAATCGGGTTAGACGTCAAGTATCTTCAAGTTTTCGGAGACTCTGAGATTGTGGTTAAACAAGTATGTAACACTATACATTGCTTATCAGGTCATTTAAAACATTATCAATCCTTAGTTCAAGATTTGACTGAGCATTTCATAGCGTTTAATATCTCTTCAATCCCCAGACTCCAAAACGCAAGTGCAGACCTTTTGGCTAACGTAGCTTCTAAGCTTATTCCTTCAGAAGATTTTAGTCCAGATAGATTCTCAATAGAATTAATCTTTAGACCATCCATTCCTGATAACATCACAAATTGGAGAGTATTCAATGATGATCCTGATATTGTAAATTTTCTCACATCTGAAGGATCCTACTCCAATCAAATAATTGACGAAGACCAACACGATCGACAATTGCAATAGGATAGCACTAACAATGCTATACCTAAGTCGGTAGTTAAGTTAGAAGACTTGTATGATTTGAAGGATCGGTTTAAAAGGTCTACCAATTCAAAACTCCAAAATTCAACCTTGAACTATGAATTAGTAAACCTAGGAACCGATGTCAAACCACAAAACATTAATCTAGGTCTTGGCCTAGCCCCTGAAAAAAACTAGTGTATATTCGTCTTTTGAGACAATATAAAAATGTTTTCGCCTGGAATTATGATGAACTGAAAACATACGACACTTCCATCATCCAACATACTATTCCCATGATCGATAATGAAAAACCTGTCCAACAAAAGTTGAGAAAGATCCATCCCAATTTAGAAAATCAGATAAAAACTGAGCTCAATAAGTTATTGAAAGCCAGAATAATCTTTCTCGTCAGAAATTCCAAATGGGTCTCCAATATGGTACCTGTTAGAAAGAAAAACGGAGATATTAGGATCTGCATTGACTTTCGAAACCTTAACAAGTCCTGTCAAAAAGATAATTTTCCTTTACCACCTATGGAACAAATATTGCAGGCAGTGGCAGGCTCAGAATTAATGTCTTTTTTGGATGGATTTTCAGGATATAATCAAGTGTTGGTACATCCTGATGATCAATTGAAAACCACATTTAGAACTAAATGGGGCACATATGCATATTGAAAGATTCCATTTGGTTTGATTAATGCTGGTGCCACATTTCAGAGAGCCATGGACATTGCATTCAAAGGTTTAGTCAATAAATCTGTAGTAATTTATTTGGATGATATAACAGTGTATTCAAAGAAACGAAGTGACCATCTTAAAGACTTGAAACAAATCTTCCAACGGTGTTTAAGGTATGGAATTTCACTTAATCCAAAGAAATCTTTTTTCGCATTAAGTGAAGGGAAACTTCTAGGATTCATAGTGTCAAAATCCGGTATTCACATCGATTCCGACAGAATCAAAGAAATTTCTGAAATATCCTTACCTCATAACAAAAAAGCCATGCAATCTTTCCTTGGTCAGATCAACTTTGTAAAGAGATTCGTTCCAGATTTTTCACGAATCGTCTCTCCTTTGCAAGCCATGATTAAAAAGAACTCAAATTTTAAATGGGGCCAAGATGAACACGAAGCATTCAACCTGATCAAACAAGCTATTATTAATGCTCCATCGTTAGCAACTCCGAATTTTTCAGAGCCTTTTATTTTATACACATTTGCCTCAGATAGGTCATATGCTGCGATTCTCACTCAAGAAAATCAAGAAAAAGAAGAAGCCCCAATTGCGTTTTTTAGTTCAAATTTACAGGGTGTTGAATTAAATTATCCAGACGTGGAGAAACAGGCTTATGCTGTTTTCAAAGCGATCAAATACTTCAGAGCTTTCTTACTCAAAACCCATATTAAGATTATAGTACCGTTTCCAGCAGTAAGAAACCTTCCAGTACAGAAGGATGTGGGTGAGAAAAGGGCCAATTGGGTTACTGCCTTACAGGGATATGACATTGAGATTAAACCAGCAAACATTGTAAGAGGTCAAGGCTTCTGCAAAATGCTGGCTGGATCATCGCAAATTTCTGAAATTCCATCTGAAGAGGTACAAATGTGCGAGGTAAGCCTAAACGATGCAGAGTCATTATACGCTGACATCATTTATTATCTTAAGAACGGGTATGCTCCTTCACACCTCGATCATACTAAGAAAAGAGCTCTAAGATTGAAAGCCAAACAATATCAACTCATAAATGATATTCTTTTTAGAATAAATTATGATTCTGTTCTTCTTAGGTGTCTTAAGATATTTGAAGCTGAAAAAGTTTTGCAGGAACTCCACGATGGGCCAGCAGGCGGACACTATGCTGGAGATACTACTGCACATAAAATCTTGCACGCAGGATATTACTGGCCCACGTTATTTAAAGACTCGCACAGTTACGTGAGGAGATGTCAAGTCTGACAAACTACTGCTGGAAGACAAAAGAAGCCATCCTGGCCACTACAGCCGGTTAACATTGACCAACCTTTCAGTTAGTGGGGATTGGACATAATAGGTGAGATCGTTCCTCACTCTTCTAAGCAGCATAGATACATCCTCACAGCAACAGATTATTTTACTAAATGGGTAGAAGCAGTTCCACTCAAGACGGCTAATGCTGAAAATATCATTGAGTTCATAGATCAATTTATAATCACCAGGTTTGGATTGCCTTCCGCTTTAATGTTTGATAATGCAACATAATTTTCTGGAAATGCAATGAATCCGCACTTAAAAGAGGATTCAAACTTAAATATTCAGCCAATTATTACCCACAAGGCAATGGGTTAGCTGAGTCCACAAATAAAAACCTAATCAGGATTATCAAAAGAACAGTTGACCAAAATCATAAAAATTGGCATAAGGCTTTGATATATTATTTATGGGCAGACCGAATAACGCAAAAAGCTTCTATCGACACTTCTCCCTTTAATTTAATTTATGGGAAAGAAGTGGTTCTTCCGACTCATTTATCAATTCCCTCTTTGTCTCTAGTTCAATACATTGATGAAGTACCCACTTCCTCCTTACAGCTGAGACAAATGGAAATAATCAAATTAGAAGAACAACGAGAACAGGCTAGGAAAATGCATGCTCATCATCAAGCACTAGTAAAATCCTCTTTTGATTCAAACATAATGACCAGAAAAGATTTTCAGATGGGAGACTTAGTTTTAAAGTGGGACAAGGCTCACGAAGAGAAAGGCAAACATATAAAATTTCAAAGAATGTGGCTTGGTCCTTTTCAAATTGTAGAAGTCATAGGTCCATCAATGTTTATGTTACAGGATCTAGCAGGTAAGAGAGACTCCTTGCCTGTTAACGGACAAATTCTCAAGAAATATTTTCCATAGAAGATTATTCTTCTATTTTTTGTAGAGTAGTTATTTTTCTTTTCATAATAAAACCAGTTGTGAGTAGTTACATTAGGCATTTACGAAAAAGACACCAATTCTCTTTCAGATTTTGAACTTTTCGCTTGTATAAATAGCAAATCTTTTGGAAAATTGATCTCTATTATTGATAGATACAGTTAAAGACTCTAGCTCAGATATGATACTAGTTTCAACTTCAAAAAGTTTGATGAAAACAACCTTTAGTGAAGAAATTGTTTTATCTCAGTACAATGAAAGGTATCAATAATGAAATAAAGATTCTCTATAGAACAACTGTTTCAAAAACTCTATTATTGTCATCCAGAGCTATCTTAAGGAAACAATGACTTCCTCCCTGCTAAGGAAATCGCAACTTTAAGAGGAACAACCCAAAGATACACTTTATAAGAGGTCTCATCACGAGCCGACTTATCATAATCATAGATATTATAACTTGTTGACTTTGCCGATACTATACACCACAACAGGGCAATGACTCAAGATTGTTGCAATCAAAAGATAAGGGGTCTCATCACGAGCCAACTTGTTCAGCAAAGTTATAAATCAAGTGAATGACTGTGTCATAATTTGGCTACCAAACCAAGACATTGTTCTTTAAGAGTAAAAAAGAAAATCAAAGCAATAAGTGTGGATATGGAGTTTTCTTTGAAAAGTTGTAGGTTGCCTTAAGTAGGATACAGGATCATTGTTGGGTAACAGGTAACCCTGTCGAGGCTATAAACGCCTGCTGGCAGCAGAGGCTCTACCTACGACAAATGAGCATATTTCAAAACTGGTTTACAGAGAACACTTTGTTTTATCTTTACAAGACCAAGTAATGACTGATGTAAATACAAGGACTAGCCTGAGGAAGCAAATAATCAAAGTGGAAAATAGTTGAAACAAAATATCATTAATAGGTTAGAGCATAATGTACTTTATCTTTCCATAATAAAGTTTAATTTTCTGAAAAATTTTCTGTTTTGGAAGTTTAGAAAATTCAATAGAATTATAGAGATAACTGGTTCTTCCAAGTGAATCGCCAATTGTTGTGGCCACCAACAACCCCCCTCCTTATTTAGTATTAGCAATAAGACTATGTAAGTGGGGACCCTTAGTCAAAAAAATTCAAAAAATCAATTAGAACTCATATATGTTACTCCTTAAGAAATATCGCATCGCGCAAAGAATGATAGGGTATTTTCTTATGAGTCAAAATGGTAAAATGCGAGATCACGATGCGAACTCCATCGCATCACATGCATTAAGAAAAGCTCATGTTAGAAAACCTTAAAAACTGCCGATATGCGAAAACGCCGATATGCGATATCACATATCGCATCTCGCAAAATTGCATGAAAGACACATAAGGATTTAACGATAAAGCGATCTGCAATCATACGATGCTGCGATCTTGCAATGGCACGATCATGCAACCTTGCGATAGCACAGCACGATGGAGTTGCGGTAATGCGATATAGCGAAATGCGAAGCTGCAATGCAGATCGCAGAAACATTCCATCGCAGATTTTCCTAGCTCAATATTCAAGAAAAAGTTTTCCATAAATTAAGAACTGGTTACGCGCTTTAATGATAATTGATATGTTTTATGCCAGTTGTTAATAAAATATGGTTTTGTGTTGTTCGAAGAGCCAATTCACATCAGGTGGCATGCTTTTGCATATCCGTAGCATTTAAAACTTGCCTGTCGTTATTTATTATCATTACTCCCTCCTCACCTATGAACTGTAGGAACGAAAAACAAAAGTTACACAAAGCAATGTGCAGGAAGCTATGAGGAAGAAGGGTAAAGCTCCAATGTTCAAAGGCAGAGAAAAGACGCCCTCATAAACAGATACCACATGCAACAGAGCCGCAGATTCACAGAATGCTGCTGAGCCATCCATTACAGATCTTTCATATACAGCCATGGTTGAATGAGTACTGAAGGATGCTGATATCAACAGGCAGTTTAATGCTCAGGGTCAAGAGCTCACAAGGACATTATTTTTACAAATTTTGAAGCTTTATACCTGATAAAGATGAAGAGGTGCAAAAGGAGAAAGACGCATCAGAGAAGCCCGGATCAAAGAACGGAGGCAGTTTCTGATGCGCGATTAGCGCCTAGTGCTAATCGCGCATCGCTAAGAAAATTGTTCGAGAAGGAAAGCCTCTAACTTCTCAGTCACTTGTAAGCTAAAGAAAAGGCAGAAGCGATCCAAAGGGTTAAACAAGTGAACTGAGATTATTACTGGGCATACGCAGTAAATCCACATAGTCAGAGGATGACTCTCGAGTATATTATCGACTTTGCTGAGAAGATGGTGCCAGCTCTTACCAATTCTGTTTGCTTAGCTCAACCAAAAGCGGAAGACAGTCAGCCGACTCTACCCAGGCCAATACTGAATGCTTGCAACATTAAGGAGCAAATGCAGAAATAGTTAGATATTAGATTTAATTTTTAGAAATAGTTTTGCTTAGAAAAAGGGCGGTCATTTAAACCGTATCCTGAATCTGTGTAATTAAGTTAGTAAGTTAGTAGTATTTAAACCCTTCTCATGCATTTAGAGAAGGGTCCATAAATTTATCAAAAACTTGTCCTCAGAACATGCACTTTTTCACCCTTAGAGGAGGTTTTGGTGAATGAATGGATCAAGATTTGTTGATGTTTTCATTTGATATCTGCTACTGATGTTGCACTTCTGTACTCTTAGTGGATGTTAGAGCAAGGAGAGATAAAACATTGTCGCTTGAAGCTTATGAGTAGGACTAGTCATAAATGGTACTTTTATCTCTTGACCATTTATGCTTATATGTTAAAGTGATATACAGTTTTTATTTGTTTATGTATTATTGCATGAATGCCTGAGTTATCATTTGGCACTTTTGTATGGTGATAGCTATTTATTTATGCTTAATGTATGAATAGCTCATTATGCGATATGTTTTTCACAACTGTTTCGTCTAACTTTTTATGCGAAGTGGTTCATCCTTATTGATTTCCTTTCTTATAATAGCTGAATGATCTTTATTACCAGTTGTTATTTGAAATCTTTTTAGATCGCATAACAGAAGAATTACATCCTGGGTTAGTATAGACTTAGATGTTGCTGCTTATTAGATTACAATTACAATTAGAATATCTTAAATTAGGAACTGTTAGACCAGGAACATCAAATTCTACACACACACACTCATAGATTGGGAAACTAGTCCCATATCCCTAGTCGGACCCGCTATACCAAACGGATAAGGAGCTGCCAACCAAGGTCCGGACTGGGCGGGTATCCCCCTTGTTGTAGACCCGATTTTCGGGGCTTCAACACCGTTGTAGATCCAGCAGCTTGCTTATTTTTCTTCTTCTGCGGACAATTTGTGGCATAATGTCCGTGCTGGTGACAGTGAAAGCACTTCACCTTGGACATGTCTTGCTTCTTGCCTTTCGCACCGGAATGAGAAGCTTTCTATTTCTTCCCCTTCTTTGCTTTGGCAGCCAAAGTGCAATTTTCTTCATCAGTTGCTGTTGATGAAGATCCGTCCCTAGTATTCCACCTGATCTCCTCCTACACAAGATCTGACCAAAGTCTCTCCCATCCTGGCAATTTCTCCCGACCATTGACAGAGTCTTGATAGGAATGCCAACTCTTCGGAAGACCAAGGAGAGCCAAGCTCACCAAGTCCTCATCATCGACAGTCACCCCCACACTTCCCAACTCATCCTGGCATTGGGTGAACTTCGTGAGATACTTGGGTATAATGTTGCCTTTCTCGCACTTAATGTTTCTGAGTTTATCCTTGAGCGCCAACTTCCTCTGGTCACTCTTGGTTTGGAATAATTCTATCAACGATTTCCACATCAAGTATGGAGAAGCCTTTCCATGCAGGCTGGACACAATGTGATCCTTCACGCCCTCCAACAGAATCCTTCGACACTTTGCTGTCTTCTTTTGCCAAGCATCAACGTGAGCAGCATCAGTAGGCTTTGGGACCTCAGCCTCTATGAACTCCTTCAGCCCATTGTCATCTAACACCACCTCCATCCTATCTTTCCATGCAATATAGTTCGAGCTGCCCTCAAGGGCATACTCCAATCGCAATCTGTTGAAAGACATTTCAACTTCGACACCAAGAAAACACTGCTGCAAATTCAAATTCCACCAGCTCAAAACTCAACCGCTTCTGATCTAAAATTCGTGAGAACAAAGTATTTCTTGTACAGAGATTGACTGTACGGGCATTCACCGGATATCTCACCTTCCAAAAGAAGGATGAATCCAGAGGCTACCTGGCCCGATTACAGACTCTGCTTGAAGAAATAAAATGTAAACACTTTCTGAATAATAGATCTGATGATCAACTCTGCTCCAATACCATGTAGAAATTTTGAATAATATGACACTTATTCACAGAGATTATCCTGATTATACACTATTGCGGAATGCATGCATAATACATAATCTCCTCTATGTTGATCATCAATTTTGTGGAATTAAAAACAATGAAACATCAATTGCATGCGCACATTAACACAGTATGTAACCCTGGGAAAGCATACAGATGAAAACCCCCAATTATCTGTATATTATATTGATTGAGAACATGTAACAATACATAGTACAATACTCATTGCAAGTACTCAGTACTATCTCCACCTGTTACACACAAACTAGCTCAGATCTGATGCCTCAAATCTCCTCCACTGTTTGCCTGCCTCCACTGCGCAATCCTGCAAGAGAACAATGATGAATGGCTGAACCAAACTCGTATTTCCCTTGTGTGTGACTGCACAATCCTCATTGGCAATCTCAATCCATGCATGTGCAAATCTCATGCACAACTATAGTCACAACTGACAGCTGTCTTTCCCTTTCACTCACCTCTAACACCTGTCTCCACTGAACTGTCCATGCACTGAGTTAACTGATGTATTCTTCAGTTGCTTTATGAGTTAATAATTAGTGAATTAATTAATAATTAATTCACACAACTCATCACTAGTGTATTCTTTAGTTAGACTAAATACAACTAGTTCAACCAAGTCAAACTGAACACAACTCCATCAACTCTTCAATCAACTCCACCAGAACTCAACCACTTGAGTTCTAACCGAAGTCCACCATGCAATAGCTCAACTGACTCATAAGAAAAGCGTATTTCCTTCTGACAGCTGCATGTGCCACATCTGTAGCTCAAACTGAAGTGCTCCAAGAGAATAAGATAATGTTTATAGTCCAAATATTATTAAGAGCTAATAATATTCGACTGTTTTATATTTATACTGGCAGTCTATAAATAGACTCCGCCCATATGTCTAAAAATAGAAGTCCATCTATTTTTACCAACATGACCAATCATCCACAATTAGCATCCTGCAACTCATAGACCATGATCCATATGTCTAAAAATAGACATAGTCTAAAAATAGACTTTGCGCCAAAAATAGCCTGCGGGCCCACTTAGTGAAGGCGACTCCTTTCCACTAAGCTCCATCATCTTGTTGCATTTTCAACAAAAAATAGGTCATGATTATTTGTATGTAGTTGTGGATAGGTTTAGCAAAATGTGTATTTTGATGCCATGTAAAAAGCAAGTTACAGTTGAACAAACTGCTCAGTTATTCTTTAATTAGAATGTTTGGGTTCATTTTGGATTGCCCACATCCATTGTTAGTGATCGAGATTCTCGCTTTGTGGGGAAATTTTGTTCAAACTTATGGGGATTCATGGATACCAAATTGAAAAAGAGTACAACCTTTCATCCACAAACAGATGGTCAAATAGAAGTAGTGAACAGAACAATGATACATCTTCTTCGTGGATATTGCAGCAAGCATCCTAAGTTGTGGGATGAACATTTGCACTATATTCAGCATGCTTACAACCGAGCCAAGCACTCTTCAACTCAAACTTCACCATTTGAGGCATGTTTGTGATACTTGCCTAAATCTCCTTTGAATTTTATTTTTGGAAAATATGTTTCTATTGAAGATCATAGCGACATAGATAAAGCAAGAAAGTTCATTGAACAAATCCAATTAGTACATCAAAAGGTTCAAGAACAACTTGAGAAAATCGAAGGTAGGTACAAAGTAAGGCATGACAAGCATCATCAAGATCACAAGTTCCAAGTTGGTGATGAAGTTTGGCTTCACATTAATAAGGAGAGGCTCCAAGGAGAAGGTAAAAAGATAAAACCAATTAGATATGGTAATTTCGAATTTTGGAAAAGATTGGTAATAATGCCTTCAGGTTGGATTTGGCTTCATATATGAAAATTTCTATTGTTGTTAATGTTGAGAATTTAAGGTTGTATGAGCCTCCTTTGATTGAATATCAAGGAGAGAATATTTAAATTCCATCTATTGAAGATTTTTCTCCATAATTCCTTGATGTGCTTCAGCAAGACACTATACTTGATAGAAGAACAAGGACATCAAAAAGGGGAAGTATCGATTATCTTCGAGTGGGGCTCAAGGGTACAATTCCTTCAAAAGCCAAATGGATAGAAGTTGGAAAGGTGAGGGAACTGTACCCTCACCTACTGAACAATTGAAAGTGATCCTTTTGGGGTCCAAAAGGCTTCTAGTGGGGAGGAGTGATTAGGTGCTCAAAATTAGGCTCCAAAATCAAAGTGTCAAAAAATTAACTTCAAATCAAAGAGCTCATCATTTTGATTCCAACGGTGCGAATGACACTCAAATCTGAGCTCGTATGCATAAGGTAGAGAAATTCAAAGTTCAGGTTTAACTTGCTCACATGGCAGGATTGGATGATGTGGCAAGGTCCTTCAGCGAATGAGGATGCACCAAGTGGCAAGACGCCATTGGCCCATGCATGTTGAAAATCATAATCGCAGGTAGGTCGGCTTTAAAAATTGGCCCCCGAGTAGGGAAGGGTTGTAATGCAAATAGGCAGGCGAGAAGGCATTTAAGAATCATCCGGAGGCGTGATGCGATGGATTGCAATCGCACATTGGCGAAGGGAGGTGTTACAAAATCAGCCCCGGTAGGTTCGGGTTGCCATGTGATATCGCAATCGCATATCACAATAGGACAAGTCTCGCATATGTATAGGACCATTGGTTTTCCGCCAATTGCGATATCCCGGATGCGATAAGGTTAGGCTGCAGTTTAATGTCCTGTCGGGTCCGCCGAATCAAAATCGCATATTGCCCACCTGGTTCACAGTCCATAAGATCGCAAGACTCCTCTGATTGCGATTTGCGATGGGAAGTTGGCACCGATAGATTATTTCCCATCGTGTGACAAAATTATTGCTTAGTTTGCAGATTTTTGGAGGGAAATTGTGGGTTCCAGTTAGATGTGGAGTAATTTATGGAGCGAATAATGGGAAAACAATGGGAAGTCATAACTTCTTCAGTTTTCTACCAAATTGGATGCAAAAAGAGGCTATATGGCCATTTTTGGGCATTCTGGCTTGATTGAAGCGGGTTTCAAAAGCATTTGGAGCATTGCAAACACAGATTTTTACACTTTTGAGCATAATAGAGAGGCCCAAGCCATTGGAAGCTAGACCAAGGGGACGTAGCCCAGAAGGGGTGAACTCCTTTATCATGTGCTTGTTGTAATGTGTTTTTGATGATGTTCTGTACATGTTTATGTTGTTGTTCAATTTTTGGTTTATGTTAAATTGCTCATAAAATTAACATAAAAACTCTTCATTTTACTTGCAAAAATTGATGAATCCTTAAGCATAATGAAAGAATTTTGTTTATAATATGAGGAATATCTTAGCACTGCAAACTAATATTCTAAATCAGATCACATATTAGTTCAATATTATAAAGTCTATATAGTGAAGAAAATTCTTGATTTAACAATATCAATTAAGTTGAACTCATTTCAAAGTCATGTTGATGACATTGTTAGGTTAGTTTTGGATTAGGTACCCAATGTGTTGTAATGATGGTGGCTCCTTCATGTTCACTTTATCATGAAAATTCAGCAAAATTATTAAGAAAACACTTCCATGACATAGCATTATAAATCTATAAAAACAAAATCCATAACAAAATATCTTAAACTCCTAATTTTTGAAAAATCTTCATATAGGTATTTTTCATGCGACTGTTAAATTGTTTAAAAAAAATTGCACATTAAAATATAATTTATTGTTGAAATTGTTCAATTGTCTTCCTGTTGTAGTGGATATAACCACCCTCCAAAATTTTTCCCTAGCTTACTTTTGGAGCCTCCCTACCAACTTTACACAGCACATTGTCTTGCTTCGTCAAGTACACAAGCTTCAGTATTTTTCTTGCTCAAAGGCAGCCTGCCGATCCCAACTTGATGCATTCCCCTCACAGGTTGTTCATCCAGACTTGCTCCAGCTCTAGGCTGAGTAGCCCCCCAAGAAATTGCACATTTCTGGAGGGAAATCATCCTTCCCTCCAGAAATTGCGCAACCCTATTTGGCAGCCTGTTGGGCCCCAGAATTACGTAATTCTTCCAGTCAACACTCATAGTGAAAATTGCGCAATTTTCCCCAGGAGGGCTGCTCAGCCCAGAATTTGCGCAAATCTAGGTAGCAGTCAGCTGCTCTTCCTAGAATTTGCACAAATATCCTGGGATTCTAGACTAGCTCCCAGCCATAAATGTGCATTTCCTCCCAGTCGTTGAGGAGCTTCATGCATGAGTAGTTGGGTTGACCAGTTCCACCCGGGTTTGCATGCATGGCTTGCTTTTTCTCGGAATAGCAAAAGGAAACATGAAAAAGGCATCCCATGATTAAGGGAGCTATTTTTAGCAGCTAGAGGTTACATGCAAAGTTGTTTTAGAAACATTCCTCCAAGTGTCACTTTTTCCTAGATTTGTGGCATGCGCATCATGAGCTCAAAACTTAATTATTCGACGCATTAGAGCTCATTCTTTCACATCGATATTGGAGCTCTGACATCCCATGGCACATCCAAGACTCTTCGACACATCCGGCTTATCTATTCACGGGTAAGTGGCCTCAATTTGTCTTTTTCAGCATTTCTGCCACTTTTTGTGTTTTCGCTTGTGTGGGTTTTGTTTGCTTGATTTCTTTGAGTGCTTGCTGTCGTTTACATGTATAATAGCTTGTCCTATCATTGTTTCAGTTTTCATTGCTATCTCACTGTTGTCGCATGCATGAAACTGTTTTACACGAATGGTCGCCCATTTGGCGACTCGCTTCATCCACATGCATGTTGATCTTTTTACTAAATCTTCCATTCATGTTTGCATGCACTGTCAATCACTTCTGCTTTCACTTAGTGTTGCCATGCATTCACTGTCTTATTTGCTTTTAGTTGCCTGTCGGTGAGTCTGGCCAACCTTGGCCCAAACTCTGCCTTCACCGAGACATCATTGCGCAATCTGGGAAGGAAGGCTCTGTCTTCCTCTCTAGAAATGCGCATTTCTGCCTAGCATTGTCCTCCAAGAATGTTTTTCACATTTCTGAGGGACTATGACTGCTGGCCCAGAAAATTGCGCAATGCAGTCCCTGAGCATGCAGTCACTCCTAGTTGGAATTGTGCATTGCATAATCCCAATAGCTAGCAGCTAGTCTTGCCTCCCAGACAACCTAGAATTCCTTTTGCGTAGTTTTGGCAGCCAGTCACCCAGCCTCCCAAAAGAAATTGCACAATATTTCTTATCAGTTCCCCAGGTTTGTGCTGTTCCATTCCCCGAATTTGCTTTGGTTTTCACTGACAGATTTCTTGCCATGCATGTTGCTTGTCTCTAGTTCTTTCAGGTGTTCATCCGCCTCTTAGCAATATAGGATCAATGGATTCCAAGAGAGCAGGATCTTAGGACACTAACGGGAAGGCAACTGGAGCAGTAGTTGAGCAAGTGTCCTCTGGTCTACCGGTCTATGAAGATACAAAGTTGTTTCTAGACAAGGACATTAAGATGAAGTGGAAAGAGGTCAATGAAGCATCTGTAGGCACTTTTAAGGAAGACCTCAAAGACCATAAGGGGTATGTGAATATTCATAGGTTCGGCTTGTATCGGATTTCATGCAGATACCTCGCATTCCTATACGCGAACATGATACACTGGATCATCTCTCACACTAATCCCGAGACGATGACCTTGAGCAGTGTTAGTGGGACGAAGCTTGAAACCTTCTAGGCATGAGATTATGATGAGACATATCATATGTTAGAGCTCGTGACTGTCATGAAGACTCCATTCAGCATACCCAACAGAAGTGCTAATGCTAGAGACATTCTGAAGAACTATGTAAAGGAACCGGCTCGATTCAGGTTGACACTCAACTAGATCTACAAGACGAAGATACTGAGGAAGGTGTATCAATACTTGGTCATATTTTCTTGTCGACTGTATGGCCAAGCAATCACGGAAACCTTCCCACAAAGTTGGGTGATTGCGCTGGAACAACTGGCTAGAGAGGGAAAACCATGTAACTGGTCTGACATGCTGGCTCATCAGCTGAAGGAACAAGTAACGAAGGCTTGATAGTCACCCAGAGGTATGAATGTAGAGATTTACATGTCCGCCTTCATATTAGATGCAATCTATGCCCGACAGGATTTTTTGGGCTTGGAGTGGGCATGGTCACTGGCAGAGACTGTTGTGAACACATATTTCAAGTTGTTGTCCGAATGCAACTTCAAAGGAGTAATCACATGGTTGTTCGATCATTTTGTTGTGTACAAGATGATATTCGAATAGGATCCACCCTGCATGCCGAAGGAAGCAATGGAGGCACTGATAGGCATTGCTGATTGGTATGCCTCACCATCTGGCACCTTCATCCAAATGTTCAGCATGGAGAAGCCTTCACATGTTCTACCAAAGTTTGCCTTGGACGTACTTGTCATGCAAGAAGTAGCATATCACATCTCGACAGGATTGATGGCTAGATTGCACTAGAAGAAGAAGGTACCTTGGCCTGCTCTTTCATTACGGATTGGGTTATATGAGATTCAGAGTATCAAGAAAGAAGATGTCAAAGCAAAACTGATGAAGAAGTGCCCATTCGAACTCCGAAGCTACAATCCATATGAACCACATTGTATTGTGAAGGATCACTGCATGAGGGTTCAGTTCAACTAGATCCATGGGGCATGTCATTGGGTCAAGAGGACCCATGGAGATATTGCTACAGTTTCTCCAAACCCAATGAATCGGTCGGCTTTGCTGTGGAGTGGTTAGCAATGAAACATGAAGCAGCATCACGGAGAGCACCAATAGCAGTAGTGGCAATAGAGGCAAGCATACCATTGCGTGACAAAGGTAAGAGGAAGATTGTCAATCACAAGGAGGAGGAGAAAAGCTGCAAGTTTCGAGCAGATCCATTGGTAGAGAAAGCAGTTATGGCTATAGAGGAAAAGAGGCACTAGCGCGACATGCGAATCGCATAAAGGCATAGGGATAAGAGAAGAATGGAAGAATCAGAGAAGGAGTTGCATGAGCTAAGGGAGCAACTCCAAAAAGAACAAGAGTTGCGCAAACAAGAGAGGGAAGCACATCAACAACAAATACAACAAGGGGCACAACATGTGCAAACAAACAAAGTAGTGCCCGTACAAGTAGTTGATTCATCAGAATAACTGGCATTAGGTGAACAAGGTGAACCATTGCAGGAGCAAGACTTCACTCATGAGATAGAACAAACACTTCAAAAGTTGGATGCAGACATGGAGCAACGAGAGTTGGAACAGGACACCGACCTCATGCCTCGCCATAAAGAGGTCGACTCACCTGCTTCAATGCATCTAGATGATGAGCAAGTTTCGAATGACCAAGGAGGCACTGAGATCCTTCGTGATCAGCCAGAAGGAGAGATGCACAACATCTCATTCGACAAATCTCAACATAGAGTTGTGCAGTCTCACAGAGTATCAACTCTGGAGGATCATACATCTCCCGCGCAAGTAGAGGAAGGAGTGATCGTGACTGATGTGTGCAAACATCTAGTAGCCTTGGCTGATGAAACTAGAGTGTATGTGTTATAGACATTTTTGTCCCTTACAGCTCTAAGCATGAAATGTCCATAAACCAAGGGATCCTAAGTCCCTAAAAGTGTTGTTCCAGCTCCTAAAGAAACAAGGTCAACAAATTACAGCTTCTCCCAGAAGTTCTCCACTAGAAACTGCTCAGAACTAGTCAAATCAGGATCATTTCAGCTGCTCCACTAGCTAGCTGCGTTGCAAAGCATCCAAATACACTAGCTAGGTGCATTGCAATGCACCTAAATGCACTACCAAGGTGCGTTGAGCAGGAAATGACAAGTGGCAGAGTCATTCCACGAGGTGGAGAGACAATGGAAGCTTCCAGAATCTTTCCCAATGACACTTGCCTCACTGAATTCGACCAGTGATGAGTAAGAGGCTCTCAGTCTCCAAGTGGAAGCAAGAACTGACAGAGAGAAGCCACTAATCAATTCATGAGCTGACTCATCCTCTTTGCATACATCTATATATGGATCCCTCACCAAGAGATCCAGGGAGGCTGGGATTTTGTACATTGCAGAGAATTGCTGTTGGTTTTGAGATAGATATCAGAGTATTGGGTGATTTATGCTTTGTTGGAGGTGAAGAGGGGATTCTATGTTGGGAGGTTGATGCTGGATCAGGAATCATCGGTTGTAACTCCTCCTGTATCTTCTTGTTTTATCAATAAAACTATTTGAGTTTCTCCTACATGCTTGTGTATCATTGATGTTTGTTACATTTGTATGTTTAGCTTAAATCTGATCCTAAGCTATTTATATTCTAAATCCATGTCTTTGTGTAGTTTCCTTCTTCTGTGATCTTGCAGGAACTTGGTGACACTGGGCAAGTAAGGGAGTAGGTAGCTGGAAGCTGTCAAAGAGGAGAGAGATTGGATCAAAGGACCAGCGCAAGACACAGGTTGGTTCATCCTATTCCTCTTCGTTTATAGTTCATAAAGAAGAATACGAAAGTAGTTTTCCCTGTTTGTTTCTGAGGTCACTGTCACACCTCAGTGGGATAGGGTCGTTCTGAATAGACACTTATCCCGATAACAAAATGGCGACTCCGCTGGGGATCGTGTCTAGTTAGTTTGTTTGTGTTTCTCTTGTTGTTTGTTTCATAAACTTAGAAGTAGCGAATCGAACTGCATTTGCCATTAAGAAATGCAAAGTAGACATCTGCTACTTCAATCCATTCACTGGATCTGTTTATGATTTGAACAGCTGATTCACAAATGATCTGATTACCCTTTGTGATAGCTCTTAAACCTCTTTTAAATCAACCCTCTGATTGTGCATTACTGATTGCTTTTACTCGGCCAAAAACCATAGATTAAACTGCAAACCGTGACCCAGAACCCGGATAGAATTCTCGTTTCTGCCCCAGCGCAGGCTCTGTGAAGAGATTCTGCATTTCAACGCAGTTCCCGAGAGGGCTACCTGCGTTGCAATCCAGTTTCTCTGTGTAGCAGGTGCGTTGATCAGCCTAGCCTTGTGCAGCTGAGGTTCTTTGCTCAATTTTTTTCAGTTTTGTCTTTGATTTTTGCAGCCTGTGATCAGTGTGTGTGTCTGTTTAAAAGCCCCTTTTCTTTGCCTTAATTCCGCCTCAGTTGTATAAAAGAAACTGTATGTGTTTTTGTGTGTTTGTTGCGTCATTTACAGTTTCCCATTGCAAAAGTAGAATAGTCATACTGTCGTCCTTTGATTTAGATCTGTCGTAAGTGTCGATTTTGATCTTAGGAGAAAGTTTATTTGCTGTTGACAGTTGATTATGCTTTTACTTTTGCCTTTGGCTTGAATTTGTGAATTTCTAGTGTCAAAACAAGTGTTTATTTCAAAATCATAAAGTGTCGTAATCGTCTCTACCTTTTGATTTCGAAAAGAAGCTTGTTTGTGTTTTTCACTTGAAAATGAATTCAAATTTGTACAACAACTTTCTTTTTAGGCATCAATATTAAGAAAGTGAAAAACAAATACATGCACATGTGCATTTGCATATTGATAGTCTATTTGGCTTGATTTAGGAAAAGTGCATTTACAGTGTGCTCATTGCTCTTTGAGAAAAGATTGTGTCTTTCTTTTCCCCTTGTAGCTAGGATTTTCATTGCTGAAAAGAGATAAAAGCTTGCTTATCATCTTTAGATTGCATTTTAGGAATTACATCTACATCTCGTAGTGAACCCAAAAGGCAAACTTCATAAGAAAGATCAACCTAAAATAAATTCAATGAACTTAACAACGCTTTGTAACTTAACGCACAACATTTAGAGGTCTAGGCTAGAGACGTATTCCGGCGTCGTAAAGCCTGGTAACTGTTGTTCTCACTGATGTTTGGGTGATTCCTCCACTTTGAGACGATAAGTGCCAGTACGAACTTGTGCTCCCACGTACCATCGAGTATATATTGGGAGACTCCTATAGGCATAAAACCTTTATCCATAGGAAGCCGTGTCGGCCGCCCTACTGATCGCAATGCACCGAACACAACATTCGGGAAGATTGACTGCCGTATCGTAAAACGTATTCTGCAGTTTTGCGATTGGTTTGGTACTCCCTCTACCTAGACCTCCAGAGCAGTCCCTTTCATTCCTTTTCAGACTCCTTAACGGAAAAGGTCCATCTGAGCACTTGTCACTTCAAGCTCATTAAAAATCGAAGGAGACTAGAGTCATCTGTTGTTTTTTCTCGACTCTTAAAAACTGAAAAAACAAGTTGTGTCAAAAGCGTCTAAAATTCATTTAATACGGAAACATACTTTCCCTTTTATTTTAGTTGATCGAGTAATCCACAATCGTGGAAGAAAGTCAATTGAAACCCTGTTGTTCGCGGAGGCTTACGATTCAACCGTCTTTGTCTCCGGAAGCGAAACCAGTACGGACAAAGCGAACTCGTTTAACCGGATCCAAGTCTCCTATCAAAGTTAGAACAAGTGTTCCAACGACATCAGAGACTCCGGTTACTCCAAACATTTCTGGAATCCCTGCCTCAACAGAAGAAGTTCAACAGACACAGAGGGACAGTGGTACTGATCCTAGTTTGAGAATAAACACTAGTGTTACTGAACCAGTTCCATCTATAACCGATTCAGAGAGTCTTACTCTTCAAACATCTGTCGCTGCCTCTTCGGCACCATAAATATTTTACGGACTTGACGGTCTTCCCCTTCCACCTGGTCTGATTGCGATAGAAGAAATTGTAGAAGATCCTCAAGCAAGTACTCCAACACACTTTGGAGTTGGGATCACTCTATTTCCTTCGACATCAGAAGTTAGTCTACCACCAGCGGAAGTTCCTGTAGAATCGCTAGGTAATCTTTTGGATAGACTACAAATGTCTGAACAACCGTCAACATCTAGGACTGTGTCTTCTGACACAGCAACAGCAGAACCTCCTGCTGCTACTCCAACGATGTTCGATGGTATACCAACTGTCCCGGCAAGTTATCAACAACAAGCCGGAGTCCAATCGAGGACTGTTTCGACGACATGGTCAGTTCCTATTTCTTCATCCAGATTATCATCTGGTATTTCTTATGTTGAAACTCAACAAGTTGATCCAATGTGTCTTCAAAGGCCAATCTACCCTTTAAGTACTGGATTTCCACCATATGGAGGGCAGTATGCCTTTTCATTGTTCCCTCCCGGAGAACAACCATATGGGAGTTTACAACAAAGTTCAGGTCAAACTGGAATTACATCCAGCGGTTGGGTACCAATACTACCTCAGCAACCAAGGGTTGTATATTCAATACAACCAGTCCACCCTGTGTCGAATATTCCCACTATACCTGCTATGGTGACTGCATCGCAAGTACGAGCGTTACCTGTTGTATGTCAACCCCAAGTTTCTCAGGTTGCAATACAACAGCCTCTTGTCTCAACGACTCAATCACAACCTCAGGTTAGTGCCTCCTTATCTGGAGCGACTCAGGCTCAAACAAGTACTATGACTCCTCATCTTGGTCAATCATCTAGTATTGGACAACAGCAAATGGTCCAACAACCAGGGCTGGTTCAATCTCAACAACCGCCATTCCAGCAATCATATCAAGGACGTGAGCAACAAGTCTTTGTAAGTAATGGGCAACCGCATTTCCAAAGCGGTTATCAACAACCATCCTATAATGGTTATGCCCATCAACCTTGTCAAAGTTTCCAGCATCAAATACATTATGCTGGTATGCAAAGACCCACTGCTCAGGCGATTCCATCTTATCCTGGGTATGCTTCGCCTAACCTGAATCAACAGTTGCCCTTTGTAGCAACTCTAGAATTACCAGATCTAAACCGGCTGACGAATGATGCAATTGCTTATGCCCCTTGGTGGCCAGCGATTCCGCATAAACTTCCGTCAGATATTCCTAAATTTAATGGAAATCCGGGTGAAGATCCGTCGAATCATGTGATGACATTTCATCTGTGGTGTTCATCAAACACAGGCTTCGCCTTTTTCAGAGGACGTTAACTGGTCTGACGGCAAAATGGTATATCGAATTGCCTAGAGCTTCATTCGACAACTTCAGTACCCTAGCCACAACCTTTTTAACCCATTTTCAATTACCGATAAGGTACGAAACGGGAACGGAACTCCTTACCAACTTCAAACAGACGACGGCCACTCACATATCTGATCATATACATGAGTGGCGACGTCGTCGTAGAATGGTAAAAATGTATGTTCTCGATCAGCTCTTAGCTGAATGGTTTATCAAGTCATTACTACCTTCCATCACGGAAGATGTGGCAAAGGGGGGAGTCGTAACAGAAGAGCAAGTTATCGCTCGTGCGCAATATTTGGACTTGATTTACACTCAGTCCGGCACGCTCTACGATAAAATACCTGACGCCCCTAGACCAGAATTCTCAGTTCCTCATCCTCCTAAATCAAACAATGACTCTCATGCCGGCGATGGCGTGATTGGCGCAACAGACACGAAATCGGCAAAGGCTACATCTAAAAAGGCCCGTAAGATTTCTAGTCAAAATGCAAATGAGGAACTTCTTGCCTCGGAAGTAAATGCCGTGTCGACCGACAAGGGAAAACAACTAAAGCAACCAGGGGGCAAGAAGAAAAAGAAAGGGAGAAAAAGGAAGCAGGATGAGTCATCTCCTGAAAAACCTTCTACAAACCCTTCTGGGCAAAGGAAACCCCCTACGGGGTGTCATATATGTGATGAGGATCATTGGACGAGAGATTGTCCACATAAAGCTGAAGTTAAGAAACTCTTTAAGAGTTCAAAAACCTCAGCAATATTGACTGATCCGTTTCCAAACCCGGGAACCAAACTGGTTGCTAATCAAAATTCTTCCCGATCCCAAGTGCTTATGTTGTCTATATCAAAGCAGCAAAATGATGCTTTGGCAAGGAATAAAGATTACGGGAATCCACAGGTGTCGAATAACAAGGCTAATGAACAACCTAGTAGTTCGACAACAACTTTGACCAAAGTTGTGCCACCCATCATTCCTGAAAAAATGATAAAGTCGCCAAAGGGAGTAGTACACAAATCGACATTTAACCCTCGTGCAAAAATAGCACAGAATTATAATATAATAGAGGACCTGGCCCAATCGCCGTCCGCTATGTTGACACTCGAGGTACCGCAAAATTGCCTCTCCCAAGAGCAAGCTTTAGTATCAGCAATAGGTGGGATTGACCCAATGGATTCCAATCTTGTGGCCTTTGATCATAAGGGATATGACCCTCAGTTACCAGCTCAACTAGCTTTCCTTATTCAAGTGAAAGCCCTCAACAAAACTGTTCATCGAACAATTATTGATGAGGGGGCATCTACATGCATTATGTCGATGAGTTGCTGGAAAACTTTAGGATCTCCAACCTTGTCGTGATCTTCGACGACATTAAAAGCATTCGACGGAAGGACATATACCCCATATGGTATCCTAAGTAACTTGAAAGTTGAACTAGGAGGGAAAACAATAGAAATTGATGTTGAAGTAATCGATGGAAACCTTGATTACAACATCCTACTGGGAAGGCCCTGGATATATGCTATGGCCGCAGTTGTGTCGACCTACTTCAGGAAGATTGCATTTCCCTTCTGAGGAGGAATTACAATCGTCGACCAACAAACATTTCTCCCCAACAGTTCACAAGTTACGGGAAGCATTCCAATGATCCATGGAAGCAATCATTCGCTCCAAAATATCGGAGTAGGTCTCCTAAAAGACCCTGCCTTAATGGGTACTTTTGCCCTACCGCCTCCGAGTAATCTGGCGGAAGTGGCCACAGTGGAATATGAAATCTTCTATATCTAATGGATTTGGATTTCGAGGATGGTTCTTATCTCGTGTCGACCTCGTTAAAAAATGAAACAAGGAGTCATGAGGAAAGTTCTTTCACTGTGTCAACCTCGTTAAAAAATGAAACAAATCCCCTTTCCAAATCTCAAAGGTAAACCTTCATTCCAACCACCAAGTTTGATGCAATGAAGCTTGGGGGGCATGCACCTCGATTTGCGTTATTATGCTGGGGGCATGCAAACTTATCTCGAGCAGTGTTACCGCAAGGTTCAAGCTCGTTAAAAAATAAACCCGCATCGAGCAGTTTTAGCGCATAGTTCAAGCTCGTTAAAAAATAAACATAAGACCGAGCAAATGTTTCCACCCGCATTTAAGCTCGTTAAAAAATGAACTATTCCCCGGTAAATAACCACCGTGAATGAAGCATTTTCAGCCATTAAAGCCTTGGTCGTGTTTGCACCGTCACCTCCACTTTTCCATTGGCCGATCATTCACCTCCATTTGATTGTTTACCCATTTTGAGGAACAGCTGCGAAGAGTGATTTCACTAGCCATCCTTGTGACACTGCCGTGATTGGAAAATTCCAAACCTTACCTGGAATCAGCTGCTACCTTTTTTATCACTCGTTCCTCAAAAGACGAGTCTTCTTTAAGCTCTTTTCAACTGACTTGTAAAATATGAAAAGATTGCCGAGTTTTGGCCTTCCAGCTCGTTAAAGTGACAGGAAGTGCTATCCCTCCTCTAGATTTTAATCTTTTTGGACCTGAGGGATTATTGCACAAAAAGATCGAGCGCTTGTTTTGTTCGGCTCGTTAAAACTATCGAAAACTCATCCCTTCTGTATTGTTTTATACTTTTTCGGACTTAAGGGATTAGATGACGAAAAAGGAACTTTGGAGTTACCTTTACGTACCTTTTCAGACTCTCTAAAAATGAAAAGGACCGAGTTATCTTTGTCGTTAGACTCGTTAAAAAGATTAATAGCGACAAACTTGTCTTTAGGCGAGAACGAGTTTCACTATCGCTAGGCTCGTTAAAACATAGCGATGGGTTTTCCCGAAGGGAAAATTATAGAACAAGCATATGTTATCCTCCTCAAGCTTGACAAAAATAAAGAGGTACCGGTTAGCAATGACTGGGGAAAAATTGGGAAGAAAACTCAAAGAAACTTTGTTGGTAGCAAGTCGCTCTTGAACATGACACTTCCACTCCACGCCTGAGTCGGGTTGGGTTGTTTCATTCACCGGTCACATCACCATGGTCACGCCACACCATCCACATTTGGGGTAAATGCTACCAATCCATCGCATAAGTGTCGCCGACATGTTCAAGAGAAGTCATCCAGAGAAGTCACCTGTGTCCCATCCACTACCATACATTATACTTCATTCTTTCATGACCGCCACCCTGAACCATATATCATCAGATCGTTTTCACCTCCATCAAAATCATTTGCTCCGTTCCGTGTCATTGATGTGGGATTCATTAAGGCCCTCCTTTGACGGATCACTTCTTGTCGACATCAGCTCATTATCCAAGAAGTTGATCTAGGAACACCCCATTCAGTACTTTGAAGCTTGCATGCCTCAATGGCAAGTTTCTCACTTCCGGCGATAGGTATACGTCAATGACCTTCGACCGAAAGATTTTGCGTGGTGTTCGATGCCAAGTCCTTTATTCACACCACGTGAATTGTACTGCAGTACCTTGAGGGTCATTATCATTATCGGTGATTCCTCTCGCACTTGTTAACAGTTTACATCATTGACTGGTAATCAAGCGATGTCTTTCCATGTTCGACTTCAAAACATTTCTCACATGGATCGACTTGTACTTCGAGTGAAAATTGGACGAGATTGAAGACCCCGGATCTAGTTTCATCCATCCGGGCTGCGATATATATTCAGGAAAAATAAAGACATTGAAATGTACAACATTGCAGCACAGATAATCATCCTACCAAAAGGATGATGGCTCTATCAGAATCATCAGTCTACCATCAAACGATTGTCTGTCCTATGTACATGAAAGTGAATTTATAAAGCTGAGCATGGGAATGCCCGCCTCAGCTAGATCATGAAAACAGTATGAAGATAATGTATTGTATTGTATCTTATTACAGGTCTCCTCCCAGCATTGAAAGAACTTCGGATCCTCCTAATAAAGCATTTCACCCGATAAACGGCCTCATACTTTAGGGGGCAACTGTTATAGACATTTTTGTGCCTGACAGCTCTAAGCATGAAATTTCCATAAACCAAGGGATCCTAAGTCCCTAAAAGTGTTGTTCCAGCTCCTAAAGAAACAAGGTCAACAAATTACAGCTTCTCCCAGAAGTTCTCCACCAGAAACTGCTCAGAACTAGTCAAATCATGATCATTTCAGCTGCTCCACTAGCTAGCTGCGTTGCAAATCATCCAAATACACTAGCTAGGTGCGTTGCAATGCACCTAAATGCACTACCAAGGTGCGTTGAGCGGGAAATGACAAGTGGCAGAGTCATTCCACGAGGTGGAGAGACAATGGAAGCTTCTAGAATCTTTCCCAATGACACTTGCCTCACTGAATTCGACCAGTGATGAGTAAGAGGCTCTCAGTCTCCAAGTGGAAGCAAGAACTGACAGAGAGAAGCCACTAATCAATTCATGAGCTGACTCATCCTCTTTGCATACATCTATATATGGATCCCTCACCAAGAGATCCAGGGAGGCTGGAATTTTGTACATTGCAGAGAATTGCTGTTGGTTTTGAGATAGATATCAGAGTATTGGGTGATTTATGCTTTGTTGGAGGTGAAGAGGGGATTCTATGCTGGGAGGTTGATGCTGGATCAGGAATCGTCGGTTGTAACTCCTCCTGGATCTTCTTGTTTTATCAATAAAACTATTTGAGTTTCTCCTACATGCTTGTGTATCATTGATGTTTGTTACATTTGTATGTTTAGCTTAAATCTGATCCTAAGCTATTTATGAATATAAATCCATGTCTTTGTGTAGTTTCCTTCTTCTTTGATCTTGCAGGAACTTGGTGACGCTGGGCAAGTAAGGGAGCAGGGAGCTGGAAGCTGTCAAAGAGGAGAGAGATTGGATCAAAGGACCAGCGCAAGACACAGGTTGGTTCATCCTATTCCTCTTCGTTTATAGTTCATAAAGAAGAATACGAAAGTAGTTTTCCCTATTTGTTTCTAAGGTCACTGTCACACCTCAGTGGGATAGGGTCATTCTGAATAGACACTTATCCCGATAACAGTATGTCGAAGCCACTAGCTCAAGTGTTCACTTTCTGATAGCTGAGAATGAACGAGTGGAAAAGGAACTACAGATGGCCAAGCAAGGAGGAGACTTGGTGACAATGTCTGCCCGAGTTGAATTGAAGAAGGCAATACTAGATGAAATGTTGTCCCTTGACATAGTTATGCGAGCATTGTACTCCAAGTTTGGTACCATGCATAAGGTAGTCGTCCATCTCAACGGATGGCAGCAATGATGTGCCAAAAGTGCATGTATCTTAACGAACTTGCTTGCTACTGTTGATGACATGAAAACATGGACAATGAAATACAAGGGAGCCCCACTTAAGTTGCCTAAGATGATGAGGGAAAATGCATTCGAGCTGAAGGCATGTATCCAGAGTTAGATTCAGAACTATGAAGAGCTCCCGCAGCTCATCACTAGCATATAGGCTTCCCATGCACGAGTATTCAGGAGTATGGATGTTATGATGTGCACACACGCGATCCCATCTATTGGGACTCTCACCTAGGTGAAGATAAAGAAATAGGTCTGACTAGAGCTTGACTCGTACTTCGACGAGTTGATGCACATTTCCACCAACCTAGACTTTCCCATCAGTTCAGACATCATGCAAAAGTATGTTGTTTGTCCGTCCGCATTGAAGACAATGATGCACATGCTTTCAGACGAGTTGGACAGAGGAGCCTGAGTAGTGTAACCAGATGCTATGGAGGCAAGAGTCAGGTTTTAGACAGATGGCAGCGCAGAGCACACAGACACCATCAAGGACTAATAATCTTGGCACCAGTATGTTACTGTCGATCAAAATGAAGATGTTGAGGAGTTGGACTTCCATGGTTATCTAAGTTAGAGTGATGTCTAGCATGGCTTGCTCAAGCCATTTTGTTTCACATGGGTACATGTGCATTGTAATGTAAAGTCATGTCAAGTGTAAGTCAAGTTGTGATAGTTGGATGTAACAGTCATAGAGTAGGTGAAGAGTCATGAGGGTAGTTGAACTGTCACAAAGGGGAATGTCAAGGGTCACCCCACCCTTTGCTATAAATAGTCCCTCATAACTCATTGTAAAGTATTTTAGTCAGCCAAGCTTCCAATAAGACTATCTTGGAGAGAGCTTGGACAGTATTGTAACGAGCCTTGGCTTCTCCACTGTGCAAAGCTAGTACATCTCTTTGGAGGAGTAGGCGGATGTGGCTGTAACGTTCCACTATTGGAACTAGTGGTTGGACATGGATGTATTGTATGACTGGAACTTACACTTCTTTATATAATAAGAGCCAACATGTTTCATGCATATGTTGTATTGTATTCTATGCTATTTGGTTTACTCTAAATGATATATGTATTGGTTTTCTTACGCATGCATGTATGGACTATTATGTATAAGTATGTATGAACCTTTCTGAAATGTGTTGTTGGTTTAACCATAAATTTGGATTTCTTGCTAACTTGCTTTCCAGCTGGTGATGCATCTTTGATCGCGTGTTCCCTTCTAAGTCGAGTACTATTACAAGTTTCCAAGGGGTTCACCCATCTCAACCCCCATGTGTTAGTACCTCTCATACACCTTCCTTGACTCACTACAGTTGTCACACCCTCACTACCAATAGAGTTATCATACTTGCCTTTGTTCGAAATTGTGGTCAAGGCATTACCATACGACCCAGTGTTGGGACACCTACAACAAACGGTCTGAGGTCTAATTGGGACTTCTTACCGGGGAGACCCCCTTGACATGTTGGCGAGTTCAGCACCGTCAACATTTTTGGCGCTAGAAGGAAGGCTAGATGATAAGTTGTGTCCTCTCATCCAGTTTTGAACCTTTGCATATCTTTTATGGATTCTTGTACTCTTCTCCCTCTACAATGTTTTTCAAATCATGAAGATGTCACCATCATGAGGGAGTTTTTCGATCACTTGTACACTTATACGTATGATGGTGAAGGCGAAGTGGCCTGGCTTGAGTACTTACATGGCTTTCTTTCCATGCTTCAGGAGGAAGATGGGTGTTTTGACGAACAAACTAGTTTATTGCTTGCATACACACTTCGTAAATCTCCACTTCGATGGCTGTGCAACTTACCGGTTAACAATGTGCACTAACTTGAGCACTTATGTGATCTCTGTTAGCTTTGCTATGTTCTTCAACATTTAATGGATAAAAACAGGTTGGGCAGTGTTGGTTTTGGTTACAAAGGGCTCGCAGCAGTTTTTCCCTATTTTCCTTCGTCTTTCCCTATAACTCTATAAAACCCCACTATCCCTATTTTACACCCACTTTTGGCATAAAAGTCGTGTTTCCATAGCTCCCGGGTGTTTTTTTTGTTTAAACATTATAAACCTTGCTAACCCGTCCAAACCCCGATAACCCATCCAAACCATTGCGCAAGCCTTTTTCACGTCATTTCATTTAAAAAAACCTTGTGCGTTAAAGCTCGACCGTCCGATCATCTGCTGCAAGATCTGACAGCGTTCGCACCTCATGACCACATAATCTGCACGTTTGTTAATCGGCGGGGAAAGTGGTTTCCCTCCTGTCATATCAGCTACGTGTCGCGCAAAGTTTGGATCGCACCCCCGCATACGGATACCGCCCGCCTCCGATAAGCGGCGCGGGGAAACAACTTACCGCTATCCTGTACGATCCCCGCGCACTATCTGCCGCGCATCTTCCGCCCCCGATCACCGTCGGATCTACTCGACGCTGATCCGATGGCCCTAATTTACCTCGATCGTCCATCTCTCGATAGTCCCTATCAAATGATCCCCGCCGTCTATTTGTGAGATCCGACGGTGCATATTCACTCTGTCCCGTCTTCCCATTGCCTCCCACCATGAAATCTCAGCCATCCATCTGTTTCATCCAACGGCTAGCATCTATTCTCAGCCCTTCGTTCATTTTCCATGCGGTTTCCGTGTTTTTGGCCTGTCCTGTGCACGCGAAGGAGGAAGGAAGCCATGATCCGGTACTCTACGCATTGAATCCTTAGCAAACCAACAGAATCAATGATGGAGCATATCTGGCACGAGAGTGCTCCCTGCCAACACAGCTTAAAATATCTGAATATGGTTAGTCTTCTGTCAGAAGAAGAAACCACCGAGCCATGCTTGCCAATAGAAGGAATCAAACAGTTAGGGAACGGATCATGAAGATTAAGACTCTGAGCCTTCTAGAGAGCTTAGAAGCATTGTAAACAGGCTATAAATAGCTGTTAGTATGATGTAATAAGGGTTCAACTTCTGGAGACTATTGAGACTTTGCTACTCAAGCTTCTTTTGCTATTAATTGCTCACTTTCCATTTCTTCTCTGTTCTAGGTTGTGCCTGTTATGCATTTTTTATGTGCTTTTGATATTTAGCATTCGAGGGGATGTCATCCCACCTCTATGTTAGAATCTAATATGTATCATTGAATGTGTTATGTAGGTTTCTGTTATCTTAGTGCCAGAGAGCTGTCATCCTGTCTGTGTATTAGGAAATAGATTTGCAAACCTTTTTAGTGGTTGCAGCCAGCCATCACACGGTCTTGTGCATCTGCTGATGTGGTCAGTATTCTCCATATTCACCTATTCCTTAAATTGTGAGTGATTGGTGGTCTAAAGCCTTGTAGTCTAGGGTTGTTCATGCATGTCTTGAGTAAAAACAGAGTTGAAATGGTTATCTGGCTTGATCCAAACCATCTTTATTTCCAATAGTTCAGAGAACAATATTGAAGATTAAATGTTTCCGAGCATCTCCGAGACACAACCTAGGAGAGTTTCTTGGGGTGATAACATTAATTGGCGCCGTTACCGGGGAGAGGAGGATTGAAGCTCAGCTTCCCTGGGAGAATGACACAGTTCCAGATTTTGATGATAGACAAGGTTTGGGCACATAATCTGGTTGTAATCATCTATCTTGCGACTCCGCTGGAGGAAGACCAACCTTTGGCGACTTCACATTGTAGTTCTGGCTCAGTTTGTGGGCCATACTCGAAGAAATCCTCAGAAATCACTAGCTGAACCAGTGCCTGGCCCTGAGAAGATTGTTAAGCAGAAGAAAACATCGTAGAAATGAGCATCAGGGTCAGGTAAGCCGTAAAAATCTTATGTATCTCTGCTAGTGAAATATCACCTTCAGAGATTCATAAAGCTCCTTGTTTATTCATTTCCCTTTCGGATCTCAGTCTAAAGAAAGCATCCCATGTTGTCCATTGTATTCCTCTATCTCTGCTATCCTTTTCATTGATTCATTCCACTCAGCCTACCAGTATCCTTTATATACCCCAGTCATGGCAGGTCAACAAGCCCTTACAAAGATAGAAAGAATAGTTGCTGCTAGGTATGGACCCCTGGTCTTGCTTGTCCCTTTGAATGCCATGCCTGCAGGAGATTATCAAAAATATATGCCTAATTTTATTAGTACAGAAGGAGTATCAGCTGAAGAGCACCTTGAATCTTTTTATTGTTATGCTGATAACTTGGACATCTATGGAGAGGATGTATGGATGAGGGTTTTTGTCCAAAGCCTAGAGGGAGAAGCTAGAAAATGGTTCAATGAACTAGCCCCTAGGTCCATAGCAGATATTGAGGCCTTAGATGATGTGTTTTTAAAGCACTGGGGGGAATAATAAAGATCTGCTCTATTATCATACTGAATTGGGGAACTTGCAGAGAGAAGATGGTGAGCTGCTGTCTGAATTTAACATCAGATTCAATCATATGTACAGCAGAATGCCAGCTGAAGTAAGATCTACCCCTGCTTCTGTCATGCTCACTTATGCTAATGCTTTTGATTCTCAATTCTACCTGCTGTTAAGAGAAAGAAGATGTACTTCTTTGGCTGATATGCCAAATGCAGCCTTTGAGGTAGAAGAAAACATCATTGCTGCAGACAGACTCGAAGGTGATACTGAAAGGAGAAGACAGGGAGGTGAATCCTCATCATCCTTAGAGCCTGAGATCGATGAATTAGCCAAGATGATAGAGTTTTTGGCATCTGAAGTTTCCAAACTAAAGGTTGAGCAGTATTCTGAGGAGGCAGAAGCTCATTGTTCCTTTTCTCTTCCAACTCCAAATCCATATAGAGGAATACAGGAGCAGTTGCAGATTTTGCAAAGAAACAGAGTTGCAAACGAAGATCAAAGGGTGAAGACCCTTTTTCAAAATATAGTCATGGAAGAAGAGCATCCTGATGAGGAGGAGGTCCATGGTTTGGAAGGTGCTCCTTTCCTAACCAGAGCTGCCTATGAAGAAGTATTATCCAATGGCACTGCTTATGAGTTTGTTGTAGCTGCAGAACAACAAGCTTATCAGCAGAAGTAGCCAGTTGCAGGTCCCACCATCCTCCAAGAATCTGAGCCCGAAGCCAGCTCATCTTCGCATGGCTATGAAGACCTGCAAATTTTCCATCCTGCTTTTGTCCCCAACACAATGATTAATAAGGGAGAGGAAAGCTCCCTATCATCTTTTGCTTCTTTGTCTGCTCAAATGACAATCCCTCAAAGTTGCCCCTTGAACACTGAGGCAGGAAATAGCTCTATTCTTGATGCTGAGATTGATCACCTCAGTTTTGATTTTCTGAAACTTGCTCAGATGGCCTCGACACAGAATGAAGGGGCAACTTATCAGATGACAGAGGAAGAGGGTGCGCAGTTTTGGGACTCCTCCTTGAATGAAGATTGTTCAAAGCAAGATGCAGGAGCAGATTATGTCTTTGTGACCCTTGCACAAGAATACAATGGTTCATCATTCATATTGGTTGTGTAGGCCACAAATGACAAAGATAAGTACACAGCAGCAATGATTATTCAGCAGGTGTACAGAGGCTCCCATGACGAACATCCAAAGAAGAGAGCATACAGAAAGGGGATGAAATTTGAATCATCTACCCCTGACAAGGTCAAACGCCCCAAACTGTTTGAGGTAGATGATCAAATAAATCCAGTCTTGTAGCTCTATGATGAAGGGGCTGAAAGCAGGAGAAACAATTTTGATGGCCCAACAGACGGCCAATTTTTGAAATTTTAGGTTGTTTAAGGCTCTCGAGCCTTAATAATTTTAATCGTGTTCTTTTACAGGTTTTAGTGTAGGCTTAATTTGACTCCATGCCCGATGGAATACTAGGCAATGTTTTAAAAGCTGGTTTTATATGAAGACATTGGTCTGCAGTTCTTGAGACTTCACAGGGAGGATCTCATCCCCAGAAGGAGCCAGTGGTAGCTCTGCTATGTTCTTCAACATTTAATGGATAAAAATAGGTTGGGCAGTGCTGATTTTGGTTACAAAGGGCTCGCAGCAGTTTTTCCCTATTTTCCTTCGTCTTTCCTTATAACTCTATAAAACCCCACTATCCCTGTTTTACACCCACTTTTGGCATAAAATCCGTGTTTCCATAGCTCTTGGGTGTTTTTTTTGTTTAAACATTATAAACCCCGCTAACCCGTCCAAACCTTGATAACCCATCCAAACCCTTACGCAAGCCTTTTTCACGTCATTTCATTTAAAAAAAACTTATGCGTTAAAGCCCGGCCGTCCGATCGTCCGCCGCAAGATCTGACGGCATTATCACCTCATGACCACATAATCTGCACATTTGTTAATCGGCGGGGAAAGTGGTTTCCCTCTTGTCATATCAGCCATGTGTCACGCAAAGATTGGATCGCGCCCCCGCATATGGATACCGCTCGCCTCCGATAAGCGGTGTGGGGAAACTGCTTACCGCTGTCCTGTACGATCCCCACGCACTATCTACCACGCATCTTCTGCCCTCGATCACCATCGGATCTGCCCGGTGGTGATCCAACGGCCCTCATTTACCCCAATCGTCCATCTCCCGATACTCCCCATCAAATGATCCCCACCGTCTATTTGTGAGATTCGACGGTGCATATTCACTCCGCCCCGTCTTCCCATCGCCTCCCGCCATGAAATCTCAGCCGTCCATCCGTTTCATCCAACGGCTAGCATCCATTCTCAGCCCTTTGTTCATTTTCCATGCGGTTTCCATGTTTTTGGCCTGTCCTGTGCACGCGAAGGAGGAAGGAAGCCATGATCTGGTACTCTACGCATTGAATCCTTAGCAAACCAACAGAATCAATTATGGAGCATATCTGGCACGAGAGTGCTCCCTGCCAACACAGCTTAAAATATCTGAATATGGTTAGTCTTCTGTCAGAAGAAGAAACCACCGAGCCATGCTTGCCGATAGAGGGAATCAAACAGTTAGGGAACGGATCAGGAAGATTAAGACTCCGAGCCTTCTAGAGAGCTCAGGAGCATTGTAAACATGCTATAAATAGCTGTTAGTATGATGTAATAAGGGTTCAACTTCTGGAGACTATTGAGACTTTTCTACTCAAGCTTCTCATCTTCATTTTTAGTAATACAAGCTTCTTTTGCTGTTAATTGCTCACTTTCCATTTCTTCTCTATTCTAGGTTGTGCCTGTTATGCATTTTTATGTGCTCTTGATATTTAGCATTCGAGGGGCTGTCATCCCACCTCTGTGTTAGAATCTAGTATGTATCATTGAATGTGTTATGCAGGTTTCTATTATCTTAGTGCCAGAGAGCTATCATCCTGTCTGTGTATTAGGAAATAGATTTGCAGACCTTTTTACTGGTTGCAGCCGGCCATCACATGGTCTTGTGCATCTGCTGATGTGGTCAGTATTCTCCATATTCACCTATTCCTTAAACTGTGAGTGATTGGTGGTCTAAAGCCTTGTAGTCTAGGGGTGTTCATGCATGTCTTGAGTAAAAACAGAGTTGAAATGGTTATCTGGCTTGATCCAAACCATCTTTATTTCCAATAGTTCAGAGAACAATATTGAAGATTAAATGTTCCCGAGCATCTCTGAGACACAACCTAGGAGAGTTTCATGGGGTGATAACAATCTCATTGAAGACACTTTCTATCATTTTGATCCAGACCATCTTGACCGAAAAATGTTACAACAACGGAAGGCTCCACATGAATCGATTATGGATTTTTGGGAGCACTTCTGTGACTTGTAGTTTCAAGCTTTGAGGAGCCAGATGAAATTTTCCTATCTTTGGGACTGATTCGAGTATTTCCTTAAGAAGTCTGCTTGTCCCAAGAAGAAGTTTGAAATCAAGCCTCACTTAACATTCTTCACTGATGGAGCTACACAATCTCATGCAGGTGCGGTCACTGTTGCGACTGACTGTCCGCCATCCCCTCATCAAACAGCTCCACCACTGTCGAGTGATGTTGAGGATCATGCTCACACACCTGTTCATATTTCACACCATACCAACATCACTTCACTTAATTTTCGCGTAGATTTGGTTGTGAGTCCATCGAGTTTCCATATGTGTACTGTTCCACAACCTCCATCTTTGCACTCGGGTGTTCCTCCGGATGATACTGTCTTGTTTTCTTCCGTTCTGGACTCTTCACTTGTTGTGAACGAGGAACACGCCACTGACAAAGTTGGTGTTTCACAACTGACATGAGTTGTCGTTCATGAAGAGTATGAGTGGGAGCTTGAACATTAGCACTCGGCGAAGGATGACCCCATTCCGTCTGAGCCTCCTCTGTTCTTTCTTGACATCTTTGGTGAACCTTCCATCCATGATTTCACATGTGTGTCTCCATCCACAGATGCACCCATTGTTGATCACTTGCAGGACTCACCAGATGTTGGTCCATCATTTGAAAATGGAGAGGATAAGTTGTTCATTGGAAATCCACTTGATCTTTCACCTATCTTTCCCGAAAGACAATGGATGAGTTTGTTTGCTTTTCATCTACCCCTCTATTTGATTCATCTGATCATGAGGATGTCGATGAATTAATTGATTTTTCTGGTCGTGGCGGTTGTGATCCATTTACTCCCATATTTGATCACGATCATGACTCTATCGCAGTTGATCTTTCGAAGCCACCGGTTTATGATCATCTACTTGATGATGAAGTTGAAACACCCAAGACTGTCGAGGCACTTCAGCTCAAGCTGATGGTTATGTCAGGCCCTCGCTCTCTTGGGGTTAGTCTCACTTCCGATCAGGAAATTGTTCAATCACCTAAGGCTCCTCATCACTCATCTATATGCATTGAATATCCATCTCACACACAGATCATACTTCCTCCACTCGAACTACACGATCCTATCGCTTATGCATTGGAGGAATCTTACATTGCAAGCACACATGCATGATGCAAGTTATCTTTGTTTCTTTTGTTTGCTTGCATGTCACAGTCAAGAGTGTGCTTATGCTTCAAAGTTGCACGCAGTGTCGCACAACTTCATGATAAATCCACAGACTGCTCGCCATGCACTTGTACTCACTTATGTCCTGTGGGCACTTTGAAACACGAAGTGTGGTTGTCTTCATTGTTATATCTTTCTTTCTTGCTGGTTCACACAATTGGGTTGCTCGCGGACCAAGCCTTCACCAACATGGGTCAACCAATGCGCCGGTGGCTACATTGGAAATATCACTTCACGTGATCAGGCCCATGCACCGTTAGTTTAGGAGTTGGATTAGTGTTTGCTTTCAGTGAGTTTTCTTGCATGCTTGTTTGCTTATTTGTTTGTTTGCTTGCTTGTTTTCTTACTAGGTTTTCTTTCTCTTTCTCTTATGCTCTTGCTTTGTTTTGTTGTTTTTTAGTTCGCTTGTTTCATTCGTAGGTTAGTCTCATATGAAACCATGTATGACTCTTGAAACGAGGTGGGTAAAGTAAAAGAGGGCTTGTACAACTATCACTACTTGGTTATCTGTCATCTTGCCTGTGTATGAAGAATTTGTTACTTTTATTCCATGTTATGCCGAAGGAAAATACGTACTATTCAAAGTGAACCTTGGTGAAAACACAATTCTTGCATGCTAACTAGTGTCACCTACTCTAGTCAGTTGTTTTTGGGTTAATCCTTGTCAGCTTAGTCAAGTAGAGTAAGGTGAGGGGGAAAACCTTAATAGGCACGTCAGAGATATAATAAACTACTTCTCTGCTGGAGAAACATCTTCTGCTCTCAATAAGTTGGGATCCCTCTTCCACCTATGAAATGAATAAGTTCTATGCACAGTTCAAAATATGAAAAATGAAAAAAATGAAAAGTGAACAAAAAATTCAAAATGAAATGAATAAGGCGAAAGAAGAGAAAGGCTTCCTGCGCAGAGAGGTCATGAAAGTAACTTCGTCGGGGTACTGACCAGGTTCACTGGCAGCAGAGCCATGCTTGTGTTCCTATGTGACTCTGTCAGGGTACTGTCCAGGCTTGCTAGAAGCGAGCAACACTAGAGATGAAACTAAGATTTTGACGACTATACTTCTTATGCACCAATATACCCCTCAACCCCAATCGAAACAACTGTGCTGCCTTGGCTTGGAATGTGTGTCAATCGACCAAGAGCTTGGCAGATGCTACATCTTACAATCAAGCTAGTGTGAAACCAAGATGAGCTGAGAGCTGAACAATACTTTTGGAGGTGTTCGACATGCTTTCCACAAACAAGGTCCATTGAGAGAGCTGGAGTTCTACCAGTGTGTGGCCAAGTGTTGTAGCGGCTACAACCACCCGCCAAAATTTTTCCCTAGCTTAGTTTTGGAGCCTCCCTACCAGCTTTTCATAGCAAATTGTCTTGCTTCGTCAAGTACACAAGCTTCAGTGTACTTCTTGCTCAAAGGCAGCCTGTTGATCACAACTTGATGCATTCCCCTCACAAGCTATTCATCCAAACTTGGTCCAGATGCAAGCTAAGAAACTCCCCCAAGAAATTGCGCATTTATGGAGGGAAACCAGCCTTCCCACCAGAAATTGCACAACACTATCTGGTAGCCTGCTATGCTCCAAAATTGCGCAATTTTGCGAGTCAACACTCATAGTGAAAATTGCACAATTTTCCCTAGCAGGGCTACTCAGCCCAGAATTTGCACAAATCTGGGCAGCAGTCAGCTACTCTGCCCAGAAATTGCACAAATCTCTTGGGAAACCAACCTAGCTCCCAACCATAAATGCACATCTCCTCCCAGCAGTTAAGCAACTTCATGCATGAGCAGTTAGGTTGACCAGTTCCACCCGGGACCAAGGAAACTTGGATTGCAAGCATGGCTTACTTTTTCCCGGAATAGTAAAAGGAAGCAAGCAAAAGGAATCCCATGATTAAGGGAGTTATTTTTAGCAGCTGGAGGTTACATGCAAAGTTGTTTTAGAAACTTTCCTCCAAGTGTCATTTTTTCCTAGATTTGTGGCATGCGCGTCATAAGCTCAAAAATTATTTATTTTACGCATCAGAGCTCAGTCTTTCACATCGATCTTCGAGCTCTGACATCCCACAACACACCTAGGACTCTTCGACACATCTGGCTCATCTATTCACGAGTAAGTGGCCTTAACTTGTCTTTTTCAACATTTCTATTGCTTTTTGTGTTTTTGCTTGTGTGAGTGTTGTTTGTTTGATTTCTTTGAGTGCTTGCTGTTGTTTACATGTATACTAGCTTTTCCTATCATTGTTTTAGTTTTCGTTGCTATCTCACTGCTGTCGCATGCATGAAACTGTTTTACACGAACGATCGCCAATTTGGAAACTCGCTTCATCCACATGCATGTTGATCTGTTTATTGAATCTTTCGTTCATGTTTGCATGCACTGTCAATCACTTCTACTTTCACTTAGTGTCACCATGCATTCACTATCTTATTTTCTTTCAGTTGCCCATCGGTGAGTCTGGCCAACCTTGGCTTAGACTCTGCCTTCACCGAGACAACATTGCGCAATCTGGGGAAGGAAGGCTCTGTCTTCCTCTCCAGAAATGCGCATTTCTGCCCAGCACTATCCTCTAGGACTATTTTTCACATTTATGAGGGACAGTGACTGCTAGCCCAGAAAATTGCGCAATGCAGTCCCTGAGCCTGCAGTCACTCCTAGATGGAATTGTGCATTACGCAATCCCAGTAGCCAACAACCAGTCTGGATTACGCATTGCGCAAATATAGCAACCAGTCTTCCCTCCCAGATAACCAAGACTACCTTTTGTGTAGTTTTGGTAGCTAGTCACCCAGCCTCCCAGAAGAAATTGCGCAATCTTGCCTATCAGTTCCCCAGGTATGTGCTGTGTCATTCCCCGAATTTGCTTTGGTTTTCGCTGATAGATTTCTTGCCATGCATGTTGCTTGTCTCCATATATTTCAGGTGTTCATCCACCTCTTAGTAGTATAGTATCAATGGCTTCTAAGAGAGAAGGATCACAGGACACTGACGGGAAGGCAGCTGGAGCAACAGTTGAGAAAGTGTCCTCTAGTTTACCGATCTATGAAGATACAAAGTTGTTTCTAGACAAGGACATCAAGCTGAAGTGGCAAGAGGTCAATGAAGCATTTGCAGGCACTTTTGAGGAAGACCTTGAAGACCGTTAGGTGTATGTGAACATTCACAAGTCTGGCTTGTACCAGATTGCATGCAGATACCCCGCATTCCCATGCATGGACATGATACACTGGATCATCTCTCACACTGATCCCAAGACAATGACCTTGAGCAGTGTCAGTGGGACGAAGATTGCAACCTTATTGGCACAAGATTATGATGAGATGTATCAGATGTCAGAGCCTGTGAATGTCATGAAGACTCCATTCAGCTTACCCAATAATAGTGCTAACTCCAGAGACATTTTGAAGAACTGGGTAAAGGAGCCGGCTTTATTCAATTTGAAACTCAACCAGATCTATAAGACGAAGATACTGAGGAAGGCGTATCAATACTTGGTCATATTTTCTTGTCCATTGTATGGCCAAGTAAGCACAGCAACCTTCCCACAAAGTTGGGTGATCGCGCTAGTCCAACTGGCTAGAGAGGGAAAACCATGTAACTGGTTTGGCATGCTGGCTTATCAGCTGAAGGAACAAGTAACGAAGGCTCGACAATCACCGGAGGTATGCATGCATAGATTTACATGTACGCATACATCTTAGATGCAATCTGTGCCCAGTAGGATTTCCTGGCCTTGGAGTGGGCATGGTCACTGGCGGAGACTACTGTGAACACGTATTTCAAGTTTTTGTCCGAATGCAGCTTCAAAGGAGTAATCATATGGTTGTCTGGTCATTTTTTCACCCTAGTGTACAAGATGATATTCAAACAAGATCCACCCTGCATGTCGAAGGAATCAATGGAGGCAGTGATAGCATTGCTGATTGGTATGCCTCACCGTCTGACACCTTCATCCGAATGTTCAGCATGGAGAAGCCTCTGCATGTTCTACCAAAGTTTTCCTTGGATATACTTGTCATGCAGGAAGTAGCATATCAAATCTTGGCAGGATTGACAGCTAGACTGGACCAGAAGAAGAAGGCACCTTGGCCCGCAGGTTATATGAGATTCAGAGTATCAAGCAAGTGGATGTCGAAGCAGAAATGATGAAGAAGTACCTGTTCAACCTCCGAAGCTACAATCCGTATGACCCACATTGTATTGTGAAGGATCACTACATGAGATTTTAGTTCAACTGGATCCACAGGGCATGTCATTGGGCCGAGGAGGACCCATGGAGATATTTCTACAGTTTCTCCAGACCCAATGAACCGGTCAGCTTCGTTGTGGAGTGGTTAGTGAAGCAACATGAAGCATCATCTCGTAGAGCACTAGCAGTAGCAGTAGAAACAGTGGCAACAGAGGCAAGCATACCAATGCGTGACAAAGGTAAGAGGAAGATTGTCGATCACATGGAGGAGGAGAAAATCTACAAGTTCCGAGTAGATCCATTGGTAGAGAAAGCAGTTATGGCTATAGAGGTAAACAGGCACCAACATGACATGCGAATCGCACAAAGGCAGAGGGATAAGTGAAGAATGGAAGAAGCAGAGAAGTAGTTTCATGAGCTGAGGGAGCATCTCCAAAAAGAAAAAGAGTTGCGCAAAGAGGAGAGGGAAGTGCAGTAGCAGCAGATAAAACAGGGGGCACAACATGTGAAAACAGACGAAACAATGCTTGTACAAGTAGTTGATTCATCAGAACAATTGGCATCACGCAAATAGGGTGAACCATCGTAGGAGCAAGACTTTGCTCATGAGATAGAATAAGCACTTTAACAGTTTGATGTAGACATGGAGCAACGAGATTTGGAACAGGACACCGACCTCATGCCTAACCACAAAGAAGTTGACTCACCCATTTCATTGCATCTAGATGATGAGCAAGTCTCGAATGACCAAGGAGGCACTGAGATCCTTGGTGATCAACCAGAAGGAGAGATGCACAACATCTCATTCGAAGAATCTCATCATAGAGTTGTGCAGTCTCCCAAAGTATCAACTCTGGAGGATCATACATCTTCCGCGCAAGTTGAGGAATGATTGATCGTGACTGATGTGCGCAAACATCCAGCATCCTTGGCCGAAGCCACAAGCTCAAGTGTTCTCTTTCTGATAGCTGAGAATGAGCGAATAGCAAAGGAACTACAGATGGCCAAGCAAGGAGGAGACTTGGTGACAATGGTCGCCCGAGCTGAACTGAGGAAGACAATACTAGATGAAGTGTTGTCCCTTGACATAGTTATGTGAGCATTGTACTCCAAGTTTGGTATCGTGCATAACGCAGTTGTCCATCTCAACGGATGGCAACAACAAAGTGCTAGAAGAGCAGGTATCTTAACGAAGTTGCATGCTGTTGCTGATGACATGAAAACATGGACGATGAAATACAAGGGAGCCCCACTTCACTTACCTAAGATGATGAGGGCCAATGTGGTCGAGCTGAAGGCACATATCTAGAGTTAGATTCAGAATTATGACGAGCTCCCGCAGCTCATCACTAGAATACATGCTTCCCATGCATGAGTATTCAGGAGTATGGATGTTGTGGTGCGCGCACACACAATCCCATCTATTGGGACTCTCACCCACGTGAAGAAAAACAAACAGGTCTGACTAGAGCTTAACTCTTACTTCGACGAGTTGATGCTTATTACCACCAGCCCAGACAGTGCAGACATCATGCACAAGTATGTTGTTTGTCTGGCTGCATTGAAGACAATGATGCACATGCTTTCAGACGAGTTGGATAGAGGAGCTCGAGCAGTGTACCTGGATGCTATGGAGGCAAGAGTCAGGTTTCAGATAAATGTCATCGTGGAGCACAAAGACACCATCAAGGACTACCAATCTTGGCATCAGTATGTTACTGTCAATTAGCATGAAGATGTTGAGGAGTTGGACTTCCATGGTTGTCTAAGTCAGAGTGATGTCTAGCATGGCTTTCTCAAGCCATTTTGTTTCACATGGGTACATGTGCATTGTAATGTAAATTCATGTCAAGTGTAAGTCAAGTTGTGATAGTTGGATGTAACAATCATAGAGTAGGTGAAGAGTCATGAGGGTAGTTGAATTGTCACAAAGGGGAATGTCAAGGGTCACCCCACCCTTTGCTATAAATAGTCCCTCATAACTCATTGTAAGGGCTTTTGGTCAGCCAAGCTTCCGATAAGACTATCTTGGAGAGAGCTTGGACATTATTGTAATGAGCCTTGGCTTCTCCACTGCGCAGAGCTAGTACATCTCTTTGGAGGAGCAGCGGAATGTGGCTATAACGTTCCACTATTAGAGCTAGTGGTTGGACATGGATGTATTGTATGATTGGAACTTACACTTCTTTATATAATAAGAGCTAACACGTTTCATGCATTTGTTGTATTGTATTCTATGTTATCTGGTTTACTCTAAATGATATATGTATTGGTTTGCTTACGCATGCATGTATGGACTATTCTGTATAAATATGCATGAATCTTTCTGAAATGTGTTGTTGGTTTAACCATCACTTTGGATTGCTTGCTAACTCGCTTTCCAACTAGTGATGCATCTTTGCTCATGTGCTCCCTTCCAAACCGAGTACTATTACAAGTTTCCAAGGGGCACACTCATCTCAACCCCCATGTGTTAGAACCTCTCATGCACCTTTCTTGGCTCACTGCAGTTGTCACACCCTTGCTACCAACAAAGTTATCATACTTGCCTCTTTGCGAACTCGCGGTCAAGGCATTACTATACGACCCACTGGTGGGACTCCTACACCAAACGTTTTGAGGTCTAATTGGGACTTATTATGGAGGAGATCCCCTTGACATGTTGGCGGGTCCAGCACTGTCAACACTTCCATAAATACATGTCCATGGATTACCATAACTGAAATTCTAGTAAAAATTGAGTACCATGTTCATGAACTTAGTGGCACAGAATGAGCAGGATATAGGACTCACAAAGCACGAGTCCAATATATGAAGCTGGGTTGAAAGTATCTATCACATAATGGAGTCTGGTTGAGCCAAGAGGCTCATTCTACAACCTAGCATGAGGGGATGTGTAAGTTTGTATGTTCATGCGTTCTCCTTTAAAATAAAATAAAAAATAAAAAATAATGTTCTAAATAGAAATATAACCCTGGCTGTAATAAAAAAAAGTATGAATAAGATGTTTAAATCTTATAATTTTCAAAAATATTCCAAAAGAGATTTAAGTAAACTATTTGAAGATTTATGTTAACTAATTTATGTTCACATCAACTTCATATATATGTATATATAGAAAAAAATTGTTAAAATAAAACATTTTAATGTTATATATAAAAAATATTTAATGTTGGTTATCAATAAAATATTTTAATAGAAATTAATATTAACATATACTTAAAAATATGTTAATAATAAAAAATATGTTTTAATTTGTGTGATAAAATGTCTCGACGTACTTGTGATGTAAAATATTTTAATGTAAACTAGCACAAGAAGATTAGTAAATGTGGTTGATATATGTCGAAGGCGTATAATTATGATTATTAATTAATATTATTACGATTGTTAATTATTATTATTAATATAAATATTGTTAATTGATTAAATAAATCATTCATTATTAATTTATACCCTAGGAATATGAACCCTTAGATTGATTAACCCAAGAGATTAATTCTAAAACCCCAATACTATAAACCCAAGAGAATAATATTAAACCCAAAGGATTAATGTTATAAACCCAAAGTATATAAACTCTAAGATAAATATTATAAACCCAAGGGATAAATATTATAAATCCAAGGTATATAAACCTTAAGATAAATATTATAACCCTAAAATAAACATGGTTGATTTTCATATTAACAAAATCTTTGGCACAATGTGACATTGGACTATGGTTGACCATGATTGATTTTCATATTGAGACAACCTTCTCAAAATGCATGTTGGACAATGGATGACCATGGTTGATTTTCATATTGAGACAATATTTGTCACAATGTGATGTTGGACCATGGATGACCATGGTTGTCACAATGTGACGTTGGACCAAGAGACAATCTTTGTCACAATGTGACCATGGTTGATTTCCATCTTAAGATAATCTTTGTCTCAATATGACCATGGTTGATTTTCATATTGAGACAATCTTTGTCACAATGTGACGTTGGAACATGGTTTACCATGGTTGCGACATGGTTGACGATGGTTGAGACATGGTTGACCTTTGATAAAACCAAGGGATTAATATTATAAACCCTAGGTATATAAACCCTAAGATAATATTATAAACCCAAGGGATTAATACTAAAAGCCCAAGGGATAAATATTATAAACCCAAGGTATATAAACCCTAAAATAAACATGGTTGACCATTGTTGACCATAGTTGATTTTCATATTGACACAATCTTTGTCACAATTTGACGTTGGACTATGGTTCACCATGATTGATTTTCATATTGAGACAACCTTTAGCACAATGCAACGCTGGATAATGGTTGGCCATGGTTGACCATGATTGATTTTCATATTGAGACAACCTTTGTCACAATGCGACGTTGGACCATGGTTGTCATAATGTGATGTTGGACCTGACCATGGTTGTCATAATGTGACATTGGACCAAGAGATAATCTTTGTCACAATGTGACCATGGTTGGCCATGATTGACCATGGTTGAGCATGGTTGATTTACATATTGAGACAATCTATGACATAATGTGACATTGGAACATGGTTGACCATGGTTGATTTTCGTATTAAACCCTAGGATTAATATTGTAAACCTTGTGAATAATATTATACCCTAGGAATATGAACTCTTAGATTGATATACCCAAGGCCGTGATATTATAAACCCAAGGGATTAATTCTAAAACCCCAAGGTATTATAAACCCAAGGGAATAATATTAAACCCAAAGGATTAATATTAAAAACCCAAGGGATTAATACTAAAAGCCCAAGGGATTATAAACCTAAGGGAATAATATTAAACCCAAGGGATAAATATTATAAACCCAAGTTATATAAACCCTAATATAAATATTATAAACCCTAAAATAAACATGGTTGACCACGATTGATTTTCTTATTGACAAAATCTTTGCACAATGCGACGTTGGACTATGGTTAACCATCACTGATTTTCATATTGAGACAACCTTTCTCAAAATGCGACATTGGACAAAGGTTGATTTCATATTGAGACAATCTTTGTCACAATGTGACGTTGGACCATGGATGACCATCGTTGTCACAACGTGACCTTGGACCATGGATGACCATCATTGTCCCAATGTGATGTTGGACCAAGCGACAATCTTTGTCACAATGTGACCATGGTTATTGACCATGGTTGCCGGTTATTGACTATGGACCATGGTTGATTTCCATATTGAGACAATGTTTGTCACAATGTGACATTAGAACATGGTTGACCATGGATGACCATGCTTGTCACAATATGATGTTGGACCAAGAGACAATATTTGTCACAATGTGACCATGGTTGATTTTCATATTGAGACAATCTTTGTCACAATGTGACATTGGAACATGGTTGACCATGGTTGATTTTCATATTGACTATGGTTGAGACATGGTTGACCTTGGTTGACCAAGATCAACCATGGTTTACGATGGTTGACCATGGTCAACCATGGTCAACCATGTCTCAACCATGGTTGAACACAGTTGAGACATGGTTGTCCATGGTTGACCATGTTTGAGACATGGTTGACCATGATTGATTTTTATATCGAGACAATCTTTGTCATAATGCGACGTTGGAACATGTTTGACCATGGTTGATTTTCACATTGAGACAATCTTTGTCATAATACCACATTGGACCATGGTTGACAATGATTGATTTTCAAATCCAGATAATCTTTGTGAGAATGCAACATTGGACCATGGTTGATTTTCATATTGAGAAATTTTTTGTCACAATGCGATGTTGGATCATGGTCGACCATGGTTGTCACAATGAGAAATTGGATCATGGAATAATCTTTGTCAAAATGTTGCCATGGTTATTGACCATTGTTGAACATGATCGACCATGGTTGACCATGATAGATTTTTATATTGACACAATCTTTTTCACAATGCGACATTGAACCATGGTTGACCAAGGTTGATTTTCATATTGAGACAATATATGTGGCAATGTGGCAATAGACCATGGTTGGCTATGGTCCAATCTTTCATGTCGAGACAATCTTTTAAAAATTTATAATACAGAAAATAAATAAATATATTTCATAATTAGTTACCTTCTTAAAATATAATCAATCAATATTAATCTCATTACAGTGATTATTATCATTTAATAAATATTTTTTATACCATTAGTATTTTTTAATAAATTTTTATTTATATATTTTTTAAATGAATTTAATGATCAAAAGTAAATAATTTTTCAAAAACTTATAAAGTAATTATCATGTACATTTTAGAAATGTTATCATTCTTTTATATATATATATATATATATATTTTGAAATTGTTCTGTGCGTAGTCATCTTTTCTTATATTTTATGTAAATTTAAGTTAAAATCAAAATATAAATTAAGAATATATTAATTTAAACATTTTAAATTATTAAAAATTTAATTAATAAATATATTAAATTTTTTAAATTAAAAACATATTAAAATTTTATTTACAATAAGTTTTATATTAATTTTTGTGTTGTTTTATTTTGTTTGGCAGATGATATATGAATATCCATAGAGGACGTTTGTAAAGTTAAGTTTGCAAATAGTGGAAGAGTGATCTTAATTAATGTTCACGTGAATTTGACTTAACACGTTATGCTCATAAACATGGAACAAACTGAGGCAGAAATTATTGTGACATTCAATCCCTACCTCTAATTTCTTCACTAAATCTCTAGCCGTTGGCGCTGACACAATTATATGGCGAGCCGTGGGATTAATGAATCCTTCTTCCACGGCTTTGTCAATGAATGGTAACAGTGAATTGTAGTAACCGTCTATATTCAGAACGCCAACCTAAAAGCGACTTTATTTTTTTGGCCAACAACTAATTATTACATTTTAAAGATGTAAGCAAATCAAAACTACTCTGACGGGCCTTAAAAGTGTTCATTTCGATGTTTCTAAATTGTAATATTGACGTGCATCAAAGAATCACTGGCTTGTCGTGTATCCCACGCTGAGCCTATGTTATCATTTCCAGTGATTCTTCCAAAGTCCCATAGCCACCTGGCATAACAAATTTTTACATTCTTGATTGAAGCTCTTTTTTTTTCTTTCTTTCTTTCTTTTTTTTTCCAGATAAGAAAAAACATTGATTTTATTATATATACAGTAAAATCAATACATTGAGGTTCATCTAGATGCGTTATATGAACTTTATATTGCCACTCAACATATCAGTAGCCCAAGAGAAATGTCAAAATAGTTGTTGTCCAAAGACAGTACATATTCCATGTCTCCATAATAAAAGCCATAGCCAAAACAAAAAAGAAGGGAGTACATATATCAAAAACATCCAAGATATAGTCCAAATGTATGAGGAAAACATGTGCCCATTGTGCAACCTATAGTGGACACAACACAAGAAACAAAAACAATGGAGACAAAGGTCAGGGAAATGGTGTAAAACCTGCATCTATCTAGCATCCATCCACCTCCAGAGTGATATGAAACCCCTCTAGTGAGTCAAGGAGACCTTGCTTAGGTAAAGAATCTGCAACAGTGTTGTGTTCTCTATGTAAGTGTTGTATAGAGAAGCCTAGTATGTAGAAATTCTGCAAATTCTCTACAAATCTCGCTCTGAGACCATATAGAAAATCTGATTGTAAATTAACCCGATAATGCAATATACCAAAGCAAAATACTATAATCTACTTTTACTATCAAACTTGTGGAAGCTTAAAGATTGAGCAAGAACGAGCTAAATACATATAACCAGAAGAAGAAGAATCAATGCACATGAAACACAAAAAATACTTAGGGGAAAGCCTCAACTAAAAACCCCACTATTTGTATTCTCATACAAGGTGGAAATACATCAGAATTATACAAAGTCTTAGCTCTCACAGCTAGCCAGCTCTTAATGCAATCCTTGTGGATGCTTATAGGCAAACAAAGCTTTTCACAAGCCTTCTCCTCTACCCTTCAAGCTCTTATTTCCTTGCGCAGTTACCTCTAGGATGATCTCCTTCACCCAGTTTAACACTGCTCTCACACACTTCTCTAACACACTGTTAGAATTGCGCAATCCTTAAGGAACCTTTCCTTGACTGCATGGATGAGTTTCTTTTTTAGGAAAACACATGCAACTGATAGTAACCTGTCCTTGACATTTAGCTCAACCAGGTCTTTCTCAAAATGGACATACATGAGTTTCTGATGAGAGAATCTTCAGTTATCTGGAGTACACTGGTTGAGTGCATTCATGCATCAACTGACTTAACTCACAATTAGTTTTTCAAATAGTTTGGAACTAATTTAACTGGACTTAATTCAGTGAACTGAGCTAACTAATTACAACTCAAATATAACTCAATCTTATCTCCTTAATTTAAGGGATAATTGTTGCATGATTGCAGAAAGACTTTTAACTTGAATTTCTCCAACTAATTAATCCATAATGAATTAATTAATTAATTCCAAGCAGCTAGTGAGACTAAATTCGAATTTAATTCACAATTTTAATTCAAGGACAAATTAAAATTGGAATTTCTGGATTCTATTTTTATCATTTCTTGTTGCTATTTTCAACACTCCCTCTCAACAAGAAAGGAATTCAACACGATCCCAATCCTGAACCTTTGGAATGTTCTGCATGCAACACTTCTCTACTGTTGTCGCTCCACCAACTCCAGAAACAAAAAAAACATTCGACCTGAATCAGTATGATGCATCTGTCATCAAAGTCTCTGTCCGCTATTGCCTCTATCAACTGAAAATTTTGCGCTTCTGCTGACTGTGCCTTTCTGCACTGTTTTCGGTCCTTCTCTGTGCTCTTCAGTACCTGACTGCTCTAGCCTCTATCACTTTGATCTCTCACTGCATCAATCCCACTGATTCCTCCCGCTACTATGTACTTTGGGCTTCCGTAGCAAGGTACGATCCATGAGATAAAACCTCTCAATGGACCCTGCCCAATTTCAGCCTTGTTGGGACTATCACTTCACATATCCCCACCTCACACCTGGAGGTATGGCTATATGTGATCCCTCTACCCATTCCAATTGTGGCTCCTCCACAATTGTCTGAGACTTCTTATGGGATTACATGTTGAGAGGTAATTAACTCTCCCTTTCAACGACCAAGTCTCTAACATTTGACTTGCTCCTCAAGGCTTTGCATGCATTTTGAACCTCAAGAGCATACAAGTTCTTGATTCGTGAACCGATTTGTTTCACCTATCTAATAGTGAAGTGTCTAAGGAAAACCTTTCCCTTACTAAAGACAACATCGTAGCCTTTGTCCTCCAACATCACGACCGATACCAAGTTCTTCTTCAATCCAGGCACATACTTCACACCTGTCAAGGTGATAGGAGCTCCATGCTCCCTCTGAAAAGCAACCGTGCCCACTCCTGAAACACTAAACTTTTTGTTGTCACCCATCTCTATGCACTTCTTGAGGTCTTTCTCCTCCAAGGCACTGAATAAACTTTTATCGCCGGTCATGTGGAATGAGGCTCCACTGTCAAGATACCAAACACAACCCATCATCGATGACACCATGCATGTGATGAGAGTAAAGTCCATTTCGAACTGAGAGGCTAATGCCTCGCCTTCCGATCCTTCTGAGGATCCCTTCTTGGACTTCTTCAATGGGCAATTAGTCGCATAATGTACCATCTCCTCTTTTTTTTTTTAAGTATGATATGAATTCGATTTGCACCTGCAACCCCGAACTTCAAACTTCAAATTATCTTTTCCGTATACTGTTCACAGCTCTGATAAACTTGGCTCTGATGCCATGTAGAAATTCTGCAAATTCTCTACAAATCTCGCTTTGAGACCATATAGAAAATCTGACTATAGGTTAACCCGATAATGCAATATACCAAAGCAAAATACTATAAACTACTTTTACTATCAAACTTTCGGAATCTTAAATATTGAGCAAGATCGAGCTGAGCACATATAACCAGAAGAAGAAGAATTAATGCACATGAAACATAGAAAATACTCAAGGGAAAGCCTCAACTAAAAACCCCACTATTTGTATTATCATACAAGGTGGAAATACATCAGAATTATACAAAGCCTTAGCTCTCATAGCAAGCCAGCTCTCAGTACAATCCTCTTGGATGCTCACAGGCAAACAAAGCTTTTCACAAGCCTTTTCCTTTGCCCTCCAAGCTCCTGTTTCCTTGTGCAGTTACCTCTGGGATGATCTCCTTCACCCAGAGTAACACTGCTCTCACACACTGCTCTAACACACTGTCAGAATTGCGCAATCCTCAAGGAACCTTTCCTTGACTGCATGGATGAGTTTCCTTTATAGGAAAACACATGCAACTGATAGTAACCTATCCTTGACATTTAGCTCAACTGGGTCTTTCTTAGAATAGACATGCATGAGTTTCTAATGAGAGAATCTTCAGTTATCTAGAGTACACTAGTTGAGTGCATGCATGCATCAACTGACTGATAACTCACAATTAGTTCCTCAAACAGTTTGGAACTAATTTAACTGGACTTAACTTAGTAAACTGAGCTAACTAATTACAACTCAAATATAACTCAATCTTATCTCCTTAATTAAGGGATAATATCCTTAATTTAAGGGATAACTGTTGCATGACTGCAGAAAGACTTCTAACTTAAATTTCTCCAACTAATTAATCCATAATGAATTAATTTATTAATTCCAACCAGCTGGTGAGACTAAATTCGAATTTAATTCACAATTTTAATTCAAGGAAAAATTAAAATTGGAATATCTGGATTTTATTTTTATCATTTCTTGTTGCTATTTTCAACACAGTAGAGTGTCCTACAAGTTTTTGATGTGCCTCAGCCAACCTTGTAGATGGGGATGTGAAATGTGTGAGGATCCCAAGATATGATTGATGATGGCTTGGGAGTCTCCATATATGTTGATGTTGTGGATGTCTAGAAACTCCGCAAACCAAAGTAGCCCCCAAAGTGCCATAGCCTCTACCTTCATGTTAGTCCCCCCTTCACCCCCCCAGTGGATCCTATATTGTGTCCATGCAGATCCAAATCCCACATTTGCATCTTCCACCTGGTTCTACACTGTCAAAAAAACCAGCAACATATGGAAAAAAAGGATCATCAGTGCCCTGAGACACCATAGGTGGATGAGACAGTGGTTGTTGCAGTGGATCCATCGAAGTGTGTATGTTATCTATGATCCTGTCAACACTGAGATATTTGTGATCAAATATAATGTTGTTTCTAGCTTTCCAGATCTCCCAAAAAGTGAGCATCGGGATGGCTCATCGATGCCTATTTTGGGTACTCCACCAAAGTAAGCATGTATCAATGGAACAATGGTCAATGTATGCAAAGGAGAGAATGACAGACAAACCGTGCCAAATCTGAACTGCAATAGGACATCTTAAGAGAATGTGGACATTGTCCTCCTCCTCCTGCGAGCAAAATACACAAATACCAGGTCCCAGTAGACCCCTCTTCTTCAAGTTCTCCCAAGTGAGTGTCTTGTTCTGCCAAACTAGCCAGGTGTACAAAATAATCTTGTGTGGGATTTGTACATTCCAGAACTTAGTGAACCAACAATGGTCATGGTAGTCATGTGTGCTACAACAGATGTAATTGTAAGTATTTGCAACCGAGATGGAACCCTTTTTAATGATACCATCCCACCCAATCTGATCTCCCATATTAGATTTGTATATCCCAACATTCCGGATCTCAGCAACAATGTTCCTCCAGGTGTCAGCCAAGTCCCCCTGTAGACCCAATTCTTATGTCTCTTTCCAAATTGGCCTATTCCCTGACTCAATTGCGTATGCCCTGATAAAAAATATAATGCCCCTTGTGTAAAGATAGTGGGCGATTTCCACAGTGTAATGCCTATGCAATTCAGCCCCAAGTATCTTGTCCCTCCCAATGATGATGTCCTTACCGGATCCCATGTTCCTATAAATCCTTTCAATGAGGCAGTGCCAAACTCTGTTGAGGTTGTTCCATATAGCAGATCCATATGCCTTGCCCACTAGTCCCTCTCTCAACCAGTGACAAATCTTAATCTCCTTAAGATATTTTGTCTTGATGATCTCACTCCAAATACCTGTGCCAAGTAGTCCCCGCCATAGAGATTTTGTGAGGAGTTCCCACCCAAAAAGCTTTATGTTCAGTATGCCCCAACCCTCCATAGCCTTGGGTCTAGTGATCTTGTCTAATTTAACCAGATGGTATTTATGCTTTGTTTCAGATCCAACCCAAATGTATCTAGCAATAACATAGTTAATATGTTTAATGATGGATGTAGGTATGCAGAAAAGGTGTGCCTAATATACAACCAGTTGTTGTAGTACCAATTGTACAAGAATGACTCTGCCTCCAAGTGTAAGACACCTGTGTGCCCATCCTGATATCTTCTTATGGAATCTATCCACGATCCATAGCCAATCTTGGTTACGATATTTATTGGGCTTGATTTTGTATCCCAAATACTTCAAACCATCCCCAATCGGAATAGCTCTCACCCCAAAAAGGTTTGAAATATATGCAATATCCTCCTGCTTACCTTCCCCATATAAGATTTCCGACTTGTCCTTATTCATGTACAACCTAGATGCGCTGCCAAACTTGTGAAATATGTTATGAAGAGAAGTCCACATATATCTGGATATGATCCCAAATGTAAGTATATCATCAACAAAAAAGCTGTGTGAAACCCTTATATCCCGCCCCATAGGCAAAGGCAGATATTCACCCCTATGGCAAGCATGTTTAATTCTGTGGCTGAGTTCATCCATGATCAATATAAACAACAGAGGGGAGAGCGAGCACCCCTGTCTCAGCTCGCATCCAGTCCCAAAGAAGCTAGTCGGGTATCCATTAATGAGGATAACAAATCTAATAGTTGTGACAAAGGCCATAATCCATTCAATGGATGGTGTGTGTAGTCCAATTTTGTGCAGCACAATGTGCAATAAGCCCCAATGAATGTTGTCATATGCCCGCTGCAAATCCACCTTCATGATTGCAACTTCCAATTTCTTAGTATGTATGGTGTGCATGCATTCCTGTGTCGTTGAAACCGCATCGTGAATCAGTCTATCTTGTAGAAAGTCGTATTGTTCCAAAGTGATGAATTTAGAGAGAGTGTTTTTAATACGGAGAGAAATGATTTTGGAGATCAATTTATATATCAGATTACAAAGTGAGATGGGCCTATAGTCCTGGAAATACCGCAAGTCACTCTTCTTAGGGATAAGAGAAATATATGTGGAGTTGATCTCGTTAGTGATGTACCCATCCAATCTAGACTGTTCCACCATTTGAACTAGGTCCTGTCCCATAAGATCAAAGAAGTGTAAGAAAAGTTCTTCAGTCCATTCGTCTCATCCAAGGCATTTGTCTTTGGAGAAAGATTTCAATACAAAGTGGACCTCCTTCAATTCGACCTCTTTGTACACTTCTTTGTTCCTATATTCATCAAACATGTTGGGGTAATGTTCGGATGCCCAAAGATGGTCCTCAATATCCACATTGTCCCTACTTTGATATGTCTGCTCAAAGTAGGCAACCGTTGCATGTTGTATCTCCGGAAGTGTTATATAGTATTTTGTCACGCCTCCCGCACTTCCCTATGTCATACCCCGAAGTGCCCAAAACTTGGTAATCATGTCTCCCTGAAACACTGATGGAAACATGGCTTGAGCCTTCCCTGAATAAGCAAGCTCTAAAACCCTAATTTCTGGTTTAGCGCAACCCTGACACTAGAAACTAGTGTTGATTGCTAGTTGCACTATACTAGCCTTGCGCTACTAGTGCACTTTTTGCTTGGATACCCGCGCTAATGCCTAAAAGGAAAGTTTTCCCAAAGAGGACAAGAAGCTTCGTGATTTAGAGGCTTCCAGAACAACGACCTGGAGGTTGTTCAGTGTGGATGTGTCAAATTCTCCCAATATTTCCCTTTGATCTTATCCTTATGAGCTACCTCCTTGATATGAGGGCCTTCTGCTATCTTTGTAGAGATCCTAACTCCCTTTCCCTGCCTATATTAATATTTATCCTCTCCCATTCCCAAATGGTTGGTCTTTGGCTATTTGCACCCTTATGCTAAGATAGTGCCTACATGCTATTCATTTGGCTTGGAGAAGGAGTTCTTGGAGAGCTTGAGCTTGGACTTGGACATTCACTCAAGGAGAGCTTATTGACATCAAGGCTTGGTTGTATGCTTCCTCCTTTATTTTATTAATATATACAACTGTTGGTTCACTTTCCATAAATTTTTGTGTTAATGCATCATTTATCTTAATGCTCCTTGATCTGTTAAGTGGATTACTTTCGATTATGCTATTTGTACTTGTATGCTTTGTTGTGTTTTTGATCCCTTGTGCAGGTATCCGAACGTTGTGAGCAATAGAGTTGAGCTTGAAGCACAAGTGATTTGAGGTCTTCAATAAAGGAGTACGTTATAGCATCAGAACGAGGTAGGCCATCTTCCTCTTCTCTCATTTCAATTGTAATTTAGGAAAGTGTCCTTGTAGATTGTCATGTAGGTTGCTAGTCCCACTCATTGGGCTAGAGGGATCGTCTTTGTCCACAGAGAGAATTTTCCTAGAAAACAGGAAGGGTGTGAACCTCACAGTCATTGAAGTCCTTAATGTTCCAAATGGAATTTATCTGCTTTCTATAGTTTACATACTTGTGGAAAAACTTCGTATTTCTATCCCCCTCCTTTAGCCATATAGCCCTGCTCTTCAATCTCCAAGTCACTTCCTTTATGTGGAGGATATGTTGGCTTTTCTCCTCCAAAGCTTTGATATTGTTGATAAGTTTGATGGATGGGTTTCCCAAATCCAGATTCCATCCCATCACCTCCATCTCAACATGTATCTCATCCAAATCCATGCACAACTTTGGGTTTTTACATCTTTCCCAAATTTTGACCTTCCTTTTGAGCTCATGTAATTTATGTACCATATCCTGCATAGGTGATGATTCTGTAATCCTAAATTGTGACCATGTATCTTGCACCAACTTGTCAAATTTGGGATCCTCGAGCCAGATATGGTTAAATTTAAATGGAATACCCATCCTAGATTGTGCCTTCCTCCAAATAAGTGTGATGGGCAGGTGATCCGAGATGTAAGACTTCAAGATGGAGGTCTGCACAATACCCATCCTCTCCAGTAGTTCATCCTGAATAAGAAAACGGTCCAGTCTCTTAGCAATATGATGTGAACTAGATCTCCCATTATGCCAGGTTGGAACCATCCTCTGTGGCCAGATATCTATCAAATTGCATTCCCAGAAGATAGTTTTAAGTTTATCCGCCAGTGTGTCCATTCTAGTGTTCTTCCCCCAACATTCCTCCAGTGCAGTGGTGGCATTTAAATCCCCCGCCACAATAAGTGAGTCCAATTTCAAAATCTCAGTCTCCATGAGTCTGTCCCAAAATCCGCAACAATCCTTGTAAGGAGCATATATGTTAAGGATCCTGAAGAGTCCACCAGTCTTCTTAGTTTTCCAGATAATAAAATTCCTGCAAAACATCTTTATGCCTTGAATCTGACCCACCTTGCATACCTTAAAGCAACTAGACCCCCAGAGTGGCCCATAGAATCCATAGCCACCATATGCCAAGTAGGAAACATATTCCTGAAGTAATCAAGTGCATTATGGGAAAGAGTCATGGATTACTGTAAGAGAATGATGGAAGGGTGCATAGAAAAGAAAAGTTCTCTGAGGGCAAGAAATTTTTGCGAGTCCCCCAGACCTCACATATTGAGTGATAGGCAAAGATTCATGTTAAAAAGGCTACGGGCACTTGTGCTATAAGGGACTGTGGGTCAGTGGTGGAGCCGATAGGGATGTCTATGAGAGTATCAAAAACTGAAAAAGGAAGTTTTTTGGGTCGCCCTTGAAAATACCTACTTCCCCTATTATTTCTTCTCCAGACAATGATATTGAGTGCAGAGTTTGGGCTAATTTTTGGGGATGTTTGGGTCTGAGGATGCTACATAATGAGGGTACGAAGGTCTAGCATAGGTTTGGAGAGAAGATATTTGATGTCGTTGTCAACAAAATTTCTAGGAGATAGTAAGGGTGATCCCATAGTAATAGGGGTTTTTCTAGATGGAATGCCCACAGGTAGCATAATATGTGTTGGGGAGTGTCTCGAGTGTGCAGTTTCCACGAGAGGAACAGGGGGAGGATCCAATAAATATATCAGCTTTTGTGGAGGGGTAGAGCACGTAGGCCCTGATGGACGATCACCACGCAGTATGGGGGGATGTCGGGAAGAGCGTGTCGAGTTCACAACAATCAATAGATCCATGGGGGTGGTGGATGGCCCTGGAGGGAATCTATATATGGATGTCATAATTCAGAAGTTGAGGAAATAGTGTTGGTAGTATGGGGTGAGGATGGGTGCTCAATATGTGAGGAGGTCGAAGTGTCAACCAGTGTATGCCGCACGTAAGGAATAGGATAAGACAAGTTGCGTGTACCTATGTATTGTCGTAGCTGCACATGTACCTACTTCTGAAGAGATGGTGCCTCCAATGTCTCAGCACTCCCAGCCCAGTCCACGATATCCCATTACATCTTGTGTGTATGTATGCCCAAACGTTGTGCCCGCAAATGCCCCATGTGATGACAGATTAAGCAACAAAAAGGGATGCTCAAGTAGTCCAAGAGTTGATGTATCTAGATTTGGTCCCATGCCAGGTCGATATGAGCAGGTAAACCACCAGAGAGCCCCCTTTCTATCAATACCCAAGTGACCCTCTTGTCCTTGGCACCGATACATTTTGGATCCACATAAATGAACCTTCCAATTGTGTTCCCGATGTCCATGAAAACTTGTTTAGTCCAGAACTCGATAGGTAATCCTGGAAGCTTAAGCCAGATATATCTATGCTGGGGGGTATCCCAGAGAGGGTTGAATCCAACATACCATGGATGCAATGACAGGAAACCCCGTCCCTGAACCCACAACATGCCAAATATTTTTTCCAGGTCCTCATGATGTAATAAGTGAAAGCTATACCAAGAGTTCATAAGACGACACACAATGGGAACATATCCTAATAAAATCTTCCATTTATCTTCCACCCAGTTCTGGTAGATTTGCAAAATACCAGTGTCTGACTAAGGCCTGCTTCTGTAGGCTGAGAACTCTGTCCAGAAGAACATCATAGCCAAAACTAAGTAATTGTGTCTATGTGGTGGTGCGAACCACCCTTCTCCCTTGTTTGTTTTTCCAATATAGTGGAGTATGTGCACCATCTGTCCTCGGATGGAAGTATGTGCCAAATGCAGCATATTCCACCGAGTGTGTTTCCATTTGAATACCTGCCATCCCTTATGTACAGAGTGGCGTCTGAGTCAGACCACCCAACTTGCCAGCAGCGCAAGTGGCCTACGCAACGAAGGTGGCATTAATAAAAGCCTCATGTGTCGAGGTGTCAAACAAAAAGGGGTCAGGTACATCCATGGGCCCAAAAGAGAATGGGGCAGTCAATCGTGGCAGTGGTGGGTGATGAAACAAAGCCAAGTGGTACAGTTAGTGATGAGGAGAGAGATATATATGGAAAAGAAACGGGGGGGAAGGAATGTCGCATGTGACAGGGTGCAGGAAAACCAGTCCAGGAAGGAAAGTTATATATATAGTAATGTCACATTAAGTGTCCTGCCCCCAATCCCAATGGGAGATGGTCTAGAGATCAGGAAAGTCCAGATATAGTCACAAGAATAATCAAAAGTAATGGGCCAAAATCATAATATGTACCCCACAAGTAATCCCCACAGATCCATATGTAGCCAACCACCCCTCTGTCACCGCGTATACCTATTCGTAGATAAATGAGGATGTCAAAGGCCACCCGGGAAACCAATCCAAAATATATTCTATACGTTATTTATCGGAAACTAGACTGCCTCAAAATGGAAAAAATCAAAACACCACCAGGTATCCACGGAGAAAAAATCTGCACCAACTCCGCCGTCGTTCCACATCCCTAATTAGGAAATAAATGGAATAGCCCAGAGTCCACCCACTCTATCAACTCTCCCACCCCCCATTAGTCCTTTACAAGTGAAGTAGACCACCCCAGCCAATTGGCAGTTAGGACATAAAATTTGAATTACGTCGAAAAATAAATAATCCAGTGAATGAAGGATCGCTGGAAAAACTAGAGCCAATGGAGCACAAGTTACCCCAGTGTGTGCGCTTCCATAACATGGGAATCAAGCACAGCAACAACAACATACACAACCCATGCAAGTCCACCAACTACTACAACATAGGACGCCATAGTCCCAACTGTTAAAATAAGCTAATTACTCCTGCATGAGGAGTTGGCTAAAGTTAGAGAGTCAATTAACTGAGCATTGATTCAAGTCGAGTTAATTCATAGTCGAACTTATAGTGTGTGGATGAATGTCAAGATATTTTAGGCGAGTCGCTAGTTGGAAAAGGTTAAATACCCTTCACCGGGTTCATTGTAATTATCAAGTTTTGTGTGATCAATAGAAGAGTCGTAACTTGTGTGTTTTGGGTGAATTTGTATTTTAGCTTCTCTGCCTTTACAACAAATTGGTATCGTAGCTATGGAAGGATCAAAAGATCTATGGTGCCTGTAGAGCCAGTGAAAATAGGGTCAATAAAAGAAAGTCAACATTTTTTTTAAAATTGCATTGCAAATTTGTCAAACAGTTAAAAAGGTCGCAAATTTCACACTTTATTGTACAAAATGTTGGAAATAATACTGAGAGGGGGGGGGGTGAATCAGTATTATCATATTAATAAAACTTTTTCATTTCCATAATCAGATTCATATATGCTACTTCCACAACTTCTTATGATTAAGTTAATCGATCTTCAATGAGTGCATTAGAACATTATCAACCATATTATCAGTTAACAGATGCAGTAACATAAAGTATATCATCACACATAAGGCACACACATGAACACAATGATGTAAGGTGGAAACCCAATGCGGGAGAAAAACCACCTGCTGCAAGTCAACTCAATCTTCTTCTTAATAAGAAAATTCTTTTACAATATTTGTACTGGTGCAGCCTTATACCAGTACGGGAGCTACAACCCCCTTTGCTCTTGTACTAGCCGATCCATTTACTAGTACGCAGGCTACTACCTGCTACAATGCTCCAAAGATTTCCTTTAGCTCTTGTACTAGCTTAGATACTAGTACGTAGGCGTCGGCCTACAATCTTCTCTCCTTCAAGTACCACGTTTCATCAATTTTCATACTGGATACACTGAAGCACAACCCATAAACTGAAAGACCACATTTCATCCAATTTTCATACCTGCTCAACTGCTGGCCTGAGTCCCTGGACGCACCCTGCTCAACTGCTGGCCTGCGACCCAGACGCACTCTGCTCAACTGCTAGCCTGAGTCCGTCGCACTGAGTCTACTGAACTGCCTGCGTCCCGGCGCACCTGAACCCTTCTGCGCCTGCGTCCGGCGCACTTGAAACTCTTCGCTCCTGCGTCCCGGACGCACCTGAACCCTTACTGCACCTGCGTCCCTCCGGGCATAGATGATTTCAAGACTTCAGAAGTAACCCAGACAATCAGATCCACAGATCTGAACATGCGCCGAAGAGATCTCGGTCCATCAGTAGATTCGCCTTATTTAGATCTAGACCAGATCTAGCCCTCATAAGATATTCAACCCAAGACTTGCCAAATCCAAATGATCTCCTTTGCTTTATATAGGCAAGTTCCTCCTTAAAACATGGAACAATACCACGAGCCGACACCATAGAAACATAAAACCGTCGGCTAGATACCACACAAGAAACCCCCACGTGCTTTTCTCTGCCTTGAAATGTGTGCACTGGGTGGACGCACCCCCTGAACGTCTGGCCTGCGTCCTTGGACGCGGGTTCTGCATGGTATACCTGCGGGGACGCACTTTCTGAACTGGCTTCCTGCGTCCTTCAATAAAAAGAGAGCTGATCATCAACTTCTGCTGCTGACTTGAAGAATAGTGAACTATCACCTGAATGGGTTGCCATCAAGGACAACACTTTAGCCATAATGCCAACAATCTCCCCCTTTGGACTTGATGGCAAAGCTTACTAAGAACTTGCCATTTGATTCCTTTGAGCTGTCCTGCATCTATGTATTATGTTACATCTGATATCTCTTCTGAATGTATATAAGTGAGATGGTCTTCTATGAGGGGGGTTGCCATCAAGTACAACACATGCATCATAATGCCAACAATCTCCCCCTTTGGACTTGATGGCAACAACACCAGATCATTCTCCGCCTTTGACATCAAGGGCAAAGGGGTATGCTCCCCCTAAGAACATGCTCCCTTTGACTATGAACCAGATCTGCTGAAGTCTCTGAATGAGCTTCCCCTTTGTATATGTCATGGTGCTCCAATCTGATAATGGTCTTTCTGAGAACCAGCTGAGATGTCTGCTCTGCTGTATGGTGTTTGTTCATGGTCAAGCTCCCCCTGACTATAAGCAAGGTCTGCAAAAAGATGTTCTACAAGAAGAACATGACTCTATATATATCATAAATGACCTTCCTATCACCAAAAGACTCAATACATACATCCATCACCCATCACAATAAGGATCTTCCATCCAACCAAGTGGGAATACATCAGAAATATGAGAACCAAATACGTTACATCTTCATCCCATGCATAGTGGGGGGACATAGGCCGTTACATGGCCTGAAGAGATGACTATAATAGATAGACCATTACAACATGAGTCTTGCTACGACCTTCCAAAGATCATGACAAACAACAGCACTGTATAATCTGCTCCATAGTATCTGTCAACATCAACTCATAACCATCCAGATCTACATGAATCAAGAGCCATCAAATGAAAGCATCAGCATCAATCAACATATGTATGAATAATCATATCCAGCCAACAATCCTCATCCATTTGTACCAAGAAAGAATTCATGCATCATGCTCAAGTCAACATCATCATGAAATGCGTATGAGTAATTCATCATCATCATGTCCCCAACAATGCGACTTTGAGTAATCATCCACGAAATCAGCCAACCTCATCCATATATGTGCCAAGAATAATAAAGACTTCATGCAAGCATCATTAGAGAATCAACCATACATCTGATCATGTGACCAACTCATAATAGCAAGATGAATCATAAGCTTGTCACCAAGGACCATAATGCCAACAATGCATTTAGGACATATGCTCCCCCTGAACCAGTGCCATCTGTTAAATCTGATCATGCATATCAAGAAGAATCAGCCAATAAATGCTTTGAGACAGGTACGCACTTCATCTTCTGCTGCGCTCCGTCCTGTTGCTGCAGGGACGCACCCAAAAACACTATCGCGCCGCGTACTTTTACTCAGAGACGCACCCAAAATTACTATCGTGCTGCGTCTTTTTGCTTCAGGGACGCACCTGATCCTCAGTCGCTCTGCGTCCCCACGCAGAACATCAGTTACTGAACTGCGTCCTGGACGCACCTGGACTGTGTCTGGCCTGCGTCCGCATGCAGGTCTCCTGTTACTGCACTGCGTCCTGTACTTTCAGCTTCTTCTGATTCTGGTATGTCTGTACATTGTACTATGCCATCCTTTTCTGACTGTACTTCCTTTTTCTTCCATATCTTCAAGCGTGATGATGATATTTTCTCCTTTTGATATGGTGCCCAAACTTTGTTCCTGCATTCCTTGGCTATATGTCCAAGCTTGTTACATGCATAACATCTTACATGTTTCATATTCCTCCTGTAACAATCAGTAGCTTTGTGACCAAACATATTGCAAGCAAAGCAATATCCATAAAAGTACCTTGATTGAGATGACCTTTCTGCATAATGGTCTTGAACTCTTCTTCTTCTACATCTAGCTGCAACATGTCCAAGATTATGACATACATAACATTCAACATTATTCATAGGAGGAGTAAAGGATTTTCTTTGAGGAATCTCTTTCCTTGGTTGATGATGAGATTGATCTTTCACTTCTTCGTTGATCACTTTAGATTTCCTTTTAGAGTTTCTTGCCTCACCTTGTGAACTAGATTCACCTTCAACAGATTCATGGAAACCAAGACCAGTCTTTATAGCAGGGGACCTTTGACTACTAAGAATATCATCCAATACTTTAGAGCTATCTTGAAATCGTAAAAGCTTATCCTTTTCTTCTAGTTTACCTTTCAAGATATTTACCTCAACCTGAAGCTGTTCTTCCTTTTCAAGAGATTTCTTTTTCAAAACTTCTTCAGCTTTCCTTCCTTCTTCCATTTGTTCCCTTAGTTTGAGAATTTCTTTTTCTTGTTCTTCATACAGATCCTGCTGCATTTGACGAACTCGGAAGGCACATTCCAGTTGAGATTTTAAGCTGGTGACTTCGTTTTCTTGTTTTGCAATAGCTTGGAGTAGATCTGTATTCTGCTTCTTTGATTCTTCAAGATCTCCTTTTAGTGAGAGGATTGTAGCTTCAAGATTTTCATAGTAGCTGGATCTATCTTTGAGTTTCTTGATGGTTGTGCTTCTTTCGTTGACTTCTTTTCTTAATGATGTCACTTCATGCTGCAATTTTTGACATTGGTCTTCCTTGTCCTTGAGTAGCTTTCTTACCTTGTTTCCTTCTTCTAGTTGTGCCCTTAGTTTGGTAGCTTCTTTTTTAAAATCACATTCCTTTTTGTTTAATAGATCTTGTTGATCTCTAATTTTGTCTGTCAGCCTTTTAAATTCTGCCTCTATTTGATATCTTTCTTGTTCACCCATAAGAGCAAATTCAGTAGTTTCGCTATCACTTTCATCTCTTTCACAAGGAAATATAGCTGGAACATCAGAGGATAACACATTCATACCTGATAATGACTCTGAATCTGATTCTGAATCTGAAGAGCTTCTTATGCCTAATCCCCAATCGATTCTTCCACTGTCATAGTTCTTCTGAGATGACTTCTTTTTCTTATTAGCTTTCTTCTTAAGCTTCTTTCCCATTATTCCACGGATCTCCTTTAAGCGATCAAGCTTCTATCAAAGGACCTGCTCCGATACCAATTGTTGGAAATAATACTGAGAGGAGGGGGGGGGTGAATCAGTATTATCATATTAATAAAACTTTTTCATTTCCATAATCAGATTCATATATGCTACTTCCACAACTTCTTATGATTAAGTTAATCGATCTTCAATGAGTGCATTAGAACATTATCAACCATATTATCAGTTAACAGATGTAGTAACATAAAGTATATCATCACACATAAGGCACACACATGAACACAATGATGTAAGGTGGAAACCCAATGCGGGAGAAAAACCACCTGCTGCAAGTCAACTCAATCTTCTTCTTAATAAGAAAATTCTTTTACAATATTTGTACTGGTGCAGCCTTATACCAGTACGGGAGCTACAACCCCCTTTGCTCTTGTACTAGCCGATCCATTTACTAGTACGCAGGCTACTACCTGCTACAATGCTCCAAAGATTTCCTTTAGCTCTTGTACTAGCTTAGATACTAGGCGTCGGCCTACAATCTTCTCTCCTTCAAGTACCACGTTTCATCAATTTTCATACTGGATACACTGAAGCACAACCCATAAACTGAAAGGCCACATTTCATCCAATTTTCATACCTGCTCAACTGCTGGCTTGAGTCCCTGGACGCACCCTGCTCAACTGCTGGCCTGCGTCCCGGACGCACTCTGCTCAACTGCTAGCCTGAGTCCGTCGCACTGAGTCTACTGAACTGCCTGCGTCCCGGCGCACCTGAACCCTTCTGCGCCTGCGTCCGGCGCACTTGAAACTCTTCGCTCCTGCGTCCCGGACGCACCTGAACCCTTATTGCACCTGCGTCCCTCCGGGCATAGATGATTTCAAGACTTCAGAAGTAACCCAGACAATCAGATCCACAGATCTGAACATGCGCCGAAGAGATCTCGGTCCATCAGTAGATTCGCCTTATTTAGATCTAGACCAGATCTAGCCCTCATAAGATATTCAACCCAAGACTTGCCAAATCCAAATGATCTCCTTTGCTTTATATAGGCAAGTTCCTCCTTAAAACATGGAACAATACCACGAGCCGACACCATAGAAACATAAAACCGTCGGCTAGATACCACACAAGAAACCCCCACGTGCTTTTCTCTGCCTTGAAATGTGTGCACTGGGTGGACGCACCCCCTGAACGTCTGGCCTGCGTCCTTGGACGCGGGTTCTGCATGGTATACCTCCGGGGACACACTTTCGGAACTGGCTTCCTGCGTCCTTCAATAAAAAGAGAGCTGATCATCAACTTCTGCTGCTGACTTGAAGAATAGTGAACTATCACCTGAATGGGTTGCCATCAAGGACAACACTTTAGCCATAATGCCAACAATCTCCCCCTTTGGACTTGATGGCAAAGCTTACTAATAACTTGCCATTTGATTCCTTTGAGCTGTCCTGCATCTATGTATTATGTTACATCTGATATCTCTTCTGAATGTATATAAGTGAGATGGTCTTCTATGAGGGGGGTTGCCATCAAGTACACACATGCATCATAATGCCAACACAAAAAACCACGCAAATTTCGTTTAACTATGAATCTGTGAAAATTCGGCTTAATTGCGCAATTTTTTTATGTACCGGGAGTGCGCAGGTGAATTTTATGTGGTGTGACCGTGTGCATTAATGATAGTTGATCTCGAGCCAAGCGGTGACTCAAAACATCGTTCAACGCAAGTTATTATTTATATTTGAAAGTCACGTGTGTGATTTTCATAAAGTTTTAAAAGGTTAAACGATTTTTGTATTCAAGCTTTTGTGATCCATAATGAATTATGCAAAGTCTTTCGGTAGAAATCACATAAGAGAATTTTTTGGCCGACGCGTTTCGAACCAACAAGTGTGGTTCATCATCAAGACCAGATGAAGAGGTAGACCATGGAAAAGGCTTAAATAGAGAGCAATGTAGAGACATAATTTCGAAATTATGTCTCTACATTGCTCTCTATTTAAGCCTTTGCCATGATCTACCTCTTCATATGGTCCTGATGATGAACCACACTTGTTGGTTCGAAACGCGTCGGCCAAAACATTCTCTTATGTGATTTCTAATTATGTCTCTACATTGCTCTCTATTTAAGCCTTTTCCATGGTCTACCTCTTCATCTGGTCCTGATGATGAACCACACTTGTTGGTTCGAAACACATCGACCAAAAAATTCTCTTATGAGGTTAAACGATTGTTTAAAGTGGCACATTAATCTCATGTGGTCTTTTTCGAAAGATAAGTATTATCATATGATTTTTTCAAAGAGTGGTTATAAAGAGTGTTTTTTATAAAGATTTTTAATATATAAATATTTTTTATATTGAAAAATAATAAAGGGTTTTATTTAAAGAAGTTTTTTTTTTAATGGAGAGATCTTTTTATAAAAGAGGTTTTTATAAAGTTTCTAAATAAAAGATATTAAAAAAAGGTTTAGAAAAGTTTAAAAAGGGGATATTATTATTTGAAGAGATTTTTTTTGAAGAAAGATGGCTTTCTCAAATTTCCAGCCCCAGTTTCCACTGTTTACAGGGAAAGATTATGATGTGTGGGCCATTAAGATGGCAACCACTTTGTAGGGTCATGATCTTTGGGATTATTTCTAGTTTCGGTTCTCAGAACCTAAGAATGAAGTAGAAGAACGAGTTCTCAATAATGCAGAGAGGGAACAATGGAAGAAAGACAAGAAGAATAATGCACAAACGTTGCAGCTTATCTAGCAGGGAGTGGACCAAGCAGTGTTCCAAAATATTATGATCATGTCTTCAACAAAGGAAGCATGGGATATTTTGGCGAAAAACTATAAATGTATGGCCGAAGTCAATATTGTTAAGTTGTAGAATACTAGGAGAGATTTTGAAAGTTTGCAGATGAAGAAGACAAAGGACATCGATTTTTTCATGAATCAGGTCATAATTGTCGTAAATCAGTTAAAGATTTATGATGAACAAATTAAAGATCAAACAATGGTTTAGAAGGTCCTCAGATCTTTATCTACCAAATTTGATGTTATGGTAGCAGCCATAGATGAAGCCAAGGATTTGGCATCATTGATAGTTGATGAGTTGATGGGATCACTTCTATCACATGAGGCAAGGATAGACAAAAATAAGGATTCCACTTTAGAGACCACCTTCAAAATTCAAGTTTCTATTTCAAGAGACAGAGGTCGAGGCAGAAGTAGATCGAGAGGCAGAGGACGAGGCGGAAGATATGGTGGTCAGAGAGATGGCCGAGAAGAGCATGAACATGAAAGTGGAAGCAACTACAGAAACTTCAGCAATAATCAAAGATTTGACAAATCAAAGGTGAGATGTTATTATTGTAATAAATTTTGTCACTACGCTCATGATTGCAGGAAGAAGATATCTGATCAAGGGAACTAGAGAGCTAATGTCACTATAGAGAGTACTAACTCCATGTTCGTAGCTTGACATATCATGCATGAACCTTCTGCTAGTGTGTGGCTATTAGATAGTGGTTGGAGTAACCACATGATAGGAAACAAGAATTCGGTTGCAAATTTCGATCAATTTGTGAAAACAGAGGTAAATTTGGGGACTAACAGGACTGTGGATGTAGATGGAAAAGGGGTGGTTAACATTCTGACCAAGAAGGGGGAGCCGAAGACAATGTTAGAGGTATATTATGTTCCTAGTATCAAATATAATTTGATAAATGTTGGTCAATTGACACAGAAAGGATACAAAGTTATCTTTCAAGGTTGAGAATGTGTGATATATGACAAGCCCCAAGCAAGCAGCTGATATCGAAGGTGCAGATGACGAGGAACAAACTCTTTCCTCTAGTTATGAATTATAGTGATTAGGTCAGTTCTTTTACAGTTGCATGTTCTGATGATTATTGGTGATGGAACTTTCGGTTTGGAAACTTGCACTTTTGAGGTTTAAGATTGTTGCAGCAGAAACATATGGTCATAGGATTACCTCCCATCAAGGAACCTGCTAGTACTTGTGAGTGTTGCATCTTGGGAAAGTAACACCGTGATTTTTTTGAAAGGGAGTTACATACAGAGCAAAGCAACCTCTTGAGTTAGTGCATACAAACTTGTGTGAACCTATGAGGACACAGTCGATTGGTGGAAGTTGTTACTTTCTCACTTTCATCGATGATTATAACATAAAGACTTGGGTTTACTTCTTGAAGCAGAAGTATGAAACTTTTCAAAGTTCAAGGAATTCAAAGCCTTAACAGAAAACAAAAGTGATCGACAAATCAAGGTATTGAGGTCAGATCGTGGTGGAGAAAATCACTCAAATGAATTCCATGATTATTGCAAACAACATGGAATCATAAGACAATTTACAACTAGGTACACACCGTAGCATAATGGTGTAGCAAAGATAAATAACATGACAATTATGAACATGGTAAGAAGCGTGTTGAAAGGAAGAAACTTGTTTAATGAGTATTGGGCAGAAGCAATTGCATGTGCTATTTATGTGATCAACAGATCTCCTACAAAGAGTGTGATGAACAGAGTACCAGACCAAGCATGGTCACGTATGTCTTGCAGCGTGTTTCATCTCAGAGTATTTGGATGTGTAGCTTATGCACATATGCCTAAAGAGCGAAGAGGAAAATTGGATGATAAAAGTGAAAAATGCATATTTACTGATTATAATGAGCAATCAAAAGCTTACAAATTGTATAACCCCGTTACCAAGAAGACCATAATTAGCAGAGATGTTGTGTTCAAAGGATAAGAGTCATGGAACGGTAGTATAGAAAAAGTAGTTGATGCACAAGTGCCACTGATGGAAGAAGATGATGTAGCAGAAAAGGAGCAGCTAGAATCATAGGTGAAGACACCAAATAGAGACATGCCAACAAGGACTCCAAGATTTTCTAAGCAGCATGGATCTTCAAGCAGATCAACAAATCGAGTTTCTCTTTACAATCAATCAGGGGATGAATCAAGTATGGTAAGAGAAAGATGAGAATTCTAAAAGATAAGTATGGTAAGAGAAAGATGAGAATTCTAAAAGATATTTATGATGATTTGAATTTTATTTCAAATTTTTCATTGTTGTCATTCCAACCTTCTTCATTTGAAGAAGCAATCAGAGATGAAAATTTGGTGCAAGCCATGGATGAAGAAATTGAAGCTATTGAAAAGAATGATACATGGGATTTGATTGATTTTCCCAAGGACAAAAATCTCATTGGTGTAAAGTGGGTGTACAAGACAAAGTTGAATGAGAAAGGTGAAATTGACAGATTTAAAGCAAGAATGTAGCAAAAAGATTCTCGCAGCAACCAGGGATAGACTTCGGAGAAATGTTTGCTCCGGTAACCAGATTGGATACTGTAAGAGTAGTTCTAGCAACAAAAACTCAGAACAAATGGAAAGTATATCATATGGATGTGAAATTAGCCTTCTTGAATGGAATTCTAGAAGAAGAAATTTATGTGCAACAACCTCCAGGTTATGAAGTTGAAGGTAACGAAGAGAAAGTTTACAGGTTGAAGAAAGCGCTCTATGGACTGAAGCAAGCGCCTAGAGCTTGGTATAGCATAATTGACAGCTACATGATTAAGAATGGAGTTTGCAGAAGAAACATTGAGCCTACCTTGTACACAAAGGTAAATGAACATGGATAGATTTTGATTGTTTTCTTATATGTTGATGACATTATTTTTACAGGTGATTTTGAGTTAGATGAATTTAAAGTAGCCATGATGAAATAATTTGAGATGACAGATCTTGGTCTCATGAATATTTTCTTGGCATAGAAGTTGAGCGATTTCAAAAAGGAATTTTTATTTGTCAAAATAAATATGCCAAGGTTTTTGTTGAAAAGATTCAAGATAGAGAATTGCAAACTTGTCCCTACACTAGTTGCAACAGGTACAAAGTTAAGCAAGGATGATGAAGGATCATATATAAATCCAACTCTATCAGAAAGATTGGTTGGCAGTCTCATGTATCTCATAGCTACAAGACTAGATATTATGCAAGGAGTGAGTTTGAATTCCATATTTATGGAGACTCCAAAAGACACACATTGGCGTGCAGAAAAAAAGACTAAGATACATAGCAAGAACTAGATATTGTGGCATAATGTATGCAAACACAAAAAAGAAGGATTTGATTGGATACATAGATAGTGATTTTGCAGGGAGTTTGGATGATAGGAAGAGCACTTCTGGTTTTGTGTTCCATCTTGGTTCAAGTGTGATTTCATGGGCATCTAAGAAGCAGCCCATTGTGATACTTTCCTGAGCAGAAGAAGAATATGTAGCAACAAGATTAGCAACATGTCAAGTAGTATGGTTAAGAAGAGTATTTGATGGACTCAAGCAGAAACAACAACGATCAACAACAATATATTGTGACAACACCTCAGCGATTGCATTATCCAAGAATAGTGTGTTTCATAAAAAGAGAAAGCATATTGATACTAGATATCGCTTTATTAGAGAACTTGTGAGCAGTGTTAAAGTTCACTTGAAGCCTTGTAAATCTAGTGATCAATTGGCTGATATATTTAATAAGTCATTAGAAAAAGATGTGCTTGAGTTTCATAGAAGAAACTTGGTTGTTGTGAGCCTAGCTGAGACATAGACCAACATGCATGTTTGAGTTGTTATAAGTCAGCCTTAGTTTAGTGGTCGTAATTAAGCGGGAGTGTTAAAATAAGCTAATTACTCCCGCATGAGGAGTTGGCTAAAGTTAGAGAGTTAGTTAACTGAGCATTGAGTCAAGTCGAGTTAATTCATAGTCGAACTTATAATGTGTAGATGCATGTCAAGTTGTGTGGTTGCATGCCAAGATATTTTAGGCGAGTCGCTAGTTGGAAAAGGTTAAATACCCTTCACCGGGTTCATTGTAATTATCAAGTTTTGTGCAATCAATAGAAGAGCCGCAACTCGTGTGTTTTGGATGAATTTGTGTTTTAGCCTCTCTACCTTTCCAACAAATGAGCATGGTCTGGGTATAATGATGAATCAACCCATTTGTGTGAGAGGATGGAGAAGTTAGTGGTATCAAAGTAGGAATCTTGGTCCCGAGTTGATATGTGACAAACGAGTTGTAGAATATCAGTCCACCAAGCATGTGCTATGCGTCTACGGAAAGCTTGCTGGTCACAAATGATACAGTATAGAATATAGATGAAAATTAAAAAGAGAACCAGTATGTGGAAGATCTCCCACGTGATGAACAAGAGCATACTCAATATGGACGGTAGAGGAGTATACCAAACCCAAAGATATGAAATAGCAGTCCTAGCCAAATCCAGATAGGCTTCGTATTCGTGTAGTGATGGGAAGGCAATAGCATTCAAAAGTCAAGTGAATATATGATTGTAGCCGAAAGAATGTAGCAGGAATATCCACTCCGGTACAAACCAAATTACCTATAGCAATATAAAAACATTAAAACCTATCACCTTAGTACGTCGTCATCCGTAGACTAGCGATGGTAAGATATCAACACACCAAATGTAAACCTCCATTCAGGGGTTAAATTTGACGCCCGTCTGCCCGTATTTGACATTTTTCCCCGTAAAATACGTTCTAATTTAAAATCTCCACGTCATAAGCAACTTGTCATTTATTTTCAAAACCGTCATATTGACGGGCATGTTTAAAAATTAAAAGTTTTAAATTTTTTTTTTATAAATTATATATATATATAAATTTATAACCTATCGCATTTTTGATATGGTGTACCTGTGACATGATCGGATGGTTGGCATTTTTAATATAATGTACTGTGTAACAGTGATCGGATCTGCGTGCAGATTTTACCTTCAATTCGCATTGGGCTACCACCTGTAAACTTTAATTCCATTAATGAGTCCCTGTCCGACTGTCCGCTAATCTATCAATTTACCACCAAATCCCCAATGCGCTCGTAGATTTGGTAAAATCGCTGAACAAGCAGAGGCTCTACAGAGAGATCACTCTCGCCGTTAGAACCACCCTAAGGGATGCCACCGCTGAGTATTCGTTTCTCTGAGTCAAGGGACTAGGGAAGCTTTTGAAGTTCTTGGGCTCGGTCGTGGAATCGGAGAACGTGATTGAACTGTTCCGCGAGACTTAGACTTTTACAGAATTTCAAGGTTTTCTTCTCTCCTTCATTATTTATACTAGCAGTAATTTCAGTTCTCAATTATCTATTAACGAAATATCTCCGAGCATTTGAATTTCTGGTAAATCGTGAATCAAATCGCAACGCCATCGGAACAAAACTATTTAATGAAAGTTGCCAAAATATGTTTGCGAAAGTTGCCAAAATATGTTTGCGAAAAGCGTTTGGGTTTTGAGCTAATTTGTAGAGATATGTTTCCTGAAATAGCTTTGGAGCTACTTTCAGAAGACACAAAAAAACCTATAAGAATGGTTGATTTTGGTTCACTAATTAGTAACATTACACGGTCCTGCGTGAAATGAAAATAGTTAGATTCAAATAAATTTTAATCTAACCAAAAGTTAGTTTCAACAAAATTTATAAGATAGGACCAACTTCCAAAATTGGTTTTCACTGTGGATTCTTTTATAACCAGTATTGATGATCTTTGGCCCCTTCCAAAAGAACTTAGAATATAGCTGATCACTATGATATTCTGCATGTTATATATGTTATGTTTGTCCATGGTAAGGATTTAATTATACAATATAAACATTAAAGCTATATTAATTTAGCATGTGGTAGGAGAAAATCGTAGTATGCGATTGTATTGAAGAGAATTTGAAAAGTAACTGTGAAATCTAAAATATCTAAGATTGAATTGCAGAGAAATTGAAAAGGAACTGTGAAATCTAAAATATGTAAAATTAATAGATTTTTATTTGTTTATAGAATAGTTTAATTGGTGAAAACAGTGTTATAAAATATGTGATTCCAATTCAAGTTTCCAATTTAGCTGTGAGCCCAGTGGTTGATTCCTCAGTCACACAGGAAAACTAATACATTTTATTCACTAACCTGATTGACATCCATTCAGTACATACATTCAGTAGGCCAATATATTCCTTCTAAGATGGAAGCTAGAGTAAATAAGAAAATTATTTAATAAATTTGGACAAAGACAATGTGAAACCTAAAAATCCAAAACAAATATTAATATCAATTAATTTTTTATTTATTTATTTTTAAAATAATTTAATTGGCGATAACTGTGTTATAAAGTATGTGATTCCATATTCAATGCCTAATCTAACTGTAAGCCTAGCGGCTAATTTCTTAATCACAAAGAAAAACTAATAATTTTTATTAGCTAACCTGATTAATATATTTTTTATTTATTTTTAAAAGAATTTAATTAATAACAACTGTATTATAAAATATGTAATTCCAGATTCAAATCCCCAATTTACATTTTTTATTTATTTTTAAAATAATTTAATTAATAATAACTGTATTATGAAATATATGATTCCAGATTCAAATCCCCAATTTAACTGTAACTGTGAGCCCAGTGGCTAATTCCTTTGTCACTGTGGCTAAATTTGTCGAAATTCAAAGACACAGAATTTCAAATAAATGAAACTTGTACAAATAAATTTTAAAAGTCATATGATGGGCAGTTTGAAAATAAAAACGTCATAAAAAAATTCCTTGACGGGTAGGGTCACCCGTCAAATTTAACCCCTGCCTCCATTACCATTGCACAACTACTCCCGTGCCATAGCCTCTCCCACACAGCTACTCTCGCGCCATAGCCTCTCCCACACCTTTTGTGACGGAACTTTTTGCTTCAAATTTGATTGATAAACGCATAAGCAATTTCTTCACAATAGGCGTGGAAGAAAAAACCCTAACCTAGCAGGTCGAGGCCAACAATGGGGAATCCGGCAAGGAAAAAATTGCTCCAACCATCATTATGAGAAGTAAGTCCAGCAACCTAGCTCCTTTGAAATCATAAGGATTACCACCAAAGGTTTGGATTTTAGAGATACCATTTACTGTTCGAAGTTTTAAGGATTATTTTCAGCCCCATGTGGGTTTCGGAAACACTTTTCCGCTACAAGCACACAAGGATTAACTTCAGCATCATCCAAAATGAAAATATCATCCTCATTCAAAGACGGTGCTTTGGTTATGACGGAAGGCGAAGGCCATGTGTTCCATCTCTTCAATACCAAATATGAGAATGAGTCCCTCATGCTGAAGCGCATTTCGGATTCAAAGCTCTCTGGATTTCATTTTCGTAAAGTAGCAATTTTTTGTTTTAACTTCAGATTTTTTTCTCTACCTGGTAAGGCAATGAAAGCGTCAGATTGCTAGGCCATTTCAGCCATTTTCGTAAAGTAGCAATTTTTTGTTTTAACTTCAGATTTTTTTCTCTACCTGGTAAGGCAATGAAAGCGTCAGATTGCTAGGCCATTTCAGCCTTCCTTTGGTGTATGTCAACAACAACTTTTATTTCACCTATAGTTTCACCAGTGATTTGCAGCAAAAAGAAGAAATTTATCAGGAAAATCTTTGAAACTTCGTGCGTACATATAATGGCGTTTCAAACAACGCAATTACCGCCCAATAATTTTGATGGAAGAGAAAGCCTAGTTCTGCGTGCATAAAAATGACTTATTTGTAGATTTTTTAATTGAATAACAGCCCATGCAAATTTGACATTTTCGCCTTCGTTATAACTAGATCATCATCTTTGACCTCATTCTGTAGTGATGTGAAGCTTTGATAATGGTCCAATCTCACGTCTCTGTTGCGTACGTCGTGGGGCTCATCGATGCTCAAGAAAAGTTCCATTTCAAAGCTTTATAGCAGAAGGTAGCAAACCTCACCCGCCAATAGAAAAAGCAAGATGTCCGCGTTTCTATAAATCATATCTTTGATCATCAAGAGAACGTTACAGGCCAGGCTACTCTGTACGACATGAGGAGGACTCTTCCCTATCATACCTCTGAGAATGGAACTGATTACCTCTCCCTGTTCCTCAATCAGCGTGGTATGAAAGAAGCCCTGAAAGTGGATGGCCATATCAAATGGGAGGACATGGGAACGTTTGCCCATAAACCGAATGCCTTCACGTTCTTTAGATCTCCTCAAGTTCCACATAACCAACGACAACAGGTAGCGGCCCGACCCAATTTCAATTACAAAAATAACTTGGAATATCAACCGGAATGACACCATCGCGCGCAACTAATATTTGAAATTAAATAAAAAATGTTCAAGGAAGAGATGATGAGGAGCGTATGTGAAATCTCATCAGTCCATGAAGACTCAAAAAAAGCATAGTCGCTTCAAACTCAATATCGATCGTCGAAAAAAAAAAAAATGTCATTGACTGTACATCTATCAGGTTGAAATAAGGAATTAAGTATATATTATATATATTTTAAAAATTTTTTTTTTTTTTTTTTCAAAAGGTGGAAAAACCTATCAAACTCAGTTTGTCAAACCAACAGTGAGGACAGCCATCTCTAGCTGCTATCCGCGAATGTCAGTTGACACATCACTGTTATCAAGGAAAACCACGCCACCTGAAATAACCCGCTGGTGGTCCGTAAGGGAGCAGGCTATCACTCCTGCCAGATGCCTCTGGGTCTTGGGCCGTTAACCTGTTTCCTTACGTCCGAGGAAGACGAGCTCTTAGCCAAGCAGAAGCAGTTTTAGGGCATACTCCAGGCCCGATATATTTTAAAAATATATTTATATATCATAAAAAAATTATGTTTTAAAAATATAATTTAAATAATGAAAAATAATACAATAACACATTATATTTTACACCACCTTAATAAGATAAAGGTATCCAATTTCCTCCCGTCGATCATGAATTGGATTCGCGTTGGGGATTGTTTACCAGGGGCGCCCTTCGGGTTGTTGGTTTTCCAAATTCCGATCATGCGATGGACAGTATGTAGCGTAGACTACGACAACGAGAATGAATTAGATTCACGATGTACATTTTTCAAAATCTAATGAGATATGGGCATGCCACATGAATTGCGTTTGGCATTTTGTTGAAGTATCCATGCACTCTGTGTGTAACACAGGGGTTGAGTATTGCAACGAATTGTGGCATACGAGTTTTTGCATGTCACATTTTGAGGAGCTTGTTAGGGTTATATCCTTTTGTCTCACATCATTCAAACGCTTGGATTCCCAAGAATCTATGAAGCAAATTACCAGTAACCAAAGTAGCCAACTGTTGGTGTACATGCACTTAGACTAGCTGTGTTGGTGTACATGCACCTAGATTAGCTCCAGTTAACTTATTGCTTACATGTGGCACATGTACACATTAACATAAGATAAAGCACACTTAGCTTTAGTTAGCTTTAGTTATTGCATGTACAACTAAGCTTAACTTAGTTGCTTTTATGTGTTTATTCTAAAACTAATATTGTAGAATCAATTTTATTCTTTTCTCAATTCTTGTTCGCTTCCTTCCTTCTCTTGCAAGCTTGTTTATTGTTTTGCAGATCTAGATCTGTGTATCTCAAAATCTTACATGGTATCAAAGCACAGGGATTTGTAATCAGTGCACAAGCAATTTTATTTGCAGGTTTAGAAGATTGAAGCAACAACAAAGAATGGAGTCTAAATTGGAGTTTCCACAATCGGCAATTCTCACTCCATATAATTATTTCGAATGGAAGCCAAAGATTCAACTTCATCTCAGAAGTAGAGGCTTATTTCGAATAACCATGGAAACGAAAGTTGAACCAACATCGGCAATGGAGAAAACAAGATATTTCAATCGCATGGACGAGGCCTTCGGCATCCTATGTTTATCTATTTCTCCGGAACTGCTATTTCATGTTGAATCATGTTCAACTCCAAATGAAGTATGGAAAATTTTGGAAGGATTGTTTGGAAAACAGGATGAAATGCAAGGTCACATTCTCGAAAATGAGTTAAACTCATTAGATCCAAGAAACTTTGAGAACATTCAAGATTTTTTCACAAGGTATAAAGCCTTGTTGGTTCAGCTGAAAGGATGCGGGATCGACAAATCCAAGCAAGAAAATCAGTTGATTCTTTCCATTTTATCAAAACTTGGTCTAGAGTATGCAGTATTCGTCTCTACATTCCACACAGTCAGATCTGCAACTGGTGCAGCTTGGAAGATGCCCTCACTGGATTCTTTTATTCAGTCTTTGATGCATGAGCAAGATAAGCTCATCAAAATGGGCACACTTAAAAATTCCAAAGCGCATGCACTTACTGTGCATGCAAAAGGAAAGGAAAATTCCAAAGACCATCAGAAAGGAAAAGGGAAGAAGGATCCTGATCCAAGAAAGGGAGGACATCCCAAACCCCCTGATGGATCATCTGGCTCAAAGGAAAGGAAAGGAACGAAAGGGCAATCAATGTGCAATTATTGCCACCGTGGTTTTCATCCTGAATCTGCATGCATGAAGCAGACTATAGATCTTATGGCGCAGACACTCTAGCAACGCAATCTTGGAGACCACATTCCTGAGAATGCTAAGAAGAAGTCTGGAGAAAAAGCACCAGATCCAAGAGGTAACGGGCATGCTTTGATTGCTCTTCATTCTGCACCACAAGAATGGATCATCGATTTAGGAGCTTCACATCATATGGCTTCTTCAAAGGAATCCTTTTCTTCTCTACATGCATACTCAGGTCCTCCCATTCTCATGGGGGATAATTCTGCAGTTGCAGCAACTGGACAAGGAAGAGTGCAATTCGAAGATGGAAGTTTTGAAAATGTCTTGCATATTCCAAGGCTTTCTGTGAATCTTCTCTCAGTGTATTAGATGAGACACACAGGCAGCGGAAGGAAAGTGGAATTTACCCCAGATTCCGTGAGCATTTATGACATGCAAACCAATTTGAAGATTGCATCTGGCAAGGTAAATGATCAATCTCGTCTGTATACATTTTCTGATTTTGTTCCTCAATCAGATTCTATTTTGCTACTTACGCATGCAAATGAAGAAAGTAGGATTTGGCACGAGAGATTTGGGCACTTGAATTTCAGATATATGCAACAGCTTAGTAAGCAAGGGATGGTCAAAGGATTGCCAACCATTGAATTTTTAGATGGTGTTTGTAATGGATGTGCTCTTGGAAAGCATCCATAAGAAAAATTCGAGAAGGGGCATGCATGGAGAGCCTCTTCACCTTTGGAACTTGTACACAGTGATCTCATGGGTCCATTTCCGGTGCTTTCAATGAGCAAAGCAAGATATGTGTTGTCATTTATAGATGATTACACGAGATTCACTTGGGTTTACTTCTTGAAACTCAAGTCTGAAGTTTTTCAACATTTAAAGATTTTCAAAGCACATGCGGAAAATCAGTGTGGAAAACGCATCAAAATACTCTGCACAGATAATGGGACGGAATATGTCAACAAAGATATCAAGAATCTTTGTGATGAAGCAGGCATACAGTTGCAGCATACAGTTCCTTACACTCCACAGCAAAATGGCGTGGCTGAAAGGAAAAATCGATCTTTGAAAGAGATGGCTAATTGCATGTTGCATGCAAGATCTCTTCCGTCGAAATTGTGGGCCGAAGCTATTAATTGTGCCTCATACATCCAGAACAAATCTCCTCATAAATCTGTTCCTGGAAAAACACCTTTTGAGGCTTGGACTGGCATGCAACCTGAAGTTAGTCATTTCCGCATTTTTGGATCTCGAGCATGGGCCCGCATTCCTCCAGAGAAGAGAAAGGCTTTGGAGCCTCAAAGCAAAGCATGCATGTTTGTTGGATATTCTGATGAAGTCAAAGGGTACAGATTGCTTGATATCCACACTGAAGAGCTCTTTATTGAAAGGAGTGTAAAGTTTGACGAAGATATTTCGCATGCACCAGTAGATGAACTTGTTACCAAATTTTCATCACCACTCTTTGATGAGTATGCAGATGAAACTTCAGACCAGCATTCTGATGAAGATGAGTCTTTTCCTGTGACCCCTGTTAGACCACCAATTGTTGAACATCGAGATCATACTTCTGCATGTAGTTTGGAAGATTCTCGACCACCTTCAACACAAAAATGGCGCAGCATGAGTGATATCCTTGATGATCCTGCCTCTATCCCTCTGTTTGAGGAAGATCCGTAAGCACTCTTAGCTATGGAGCCATCCATGCCCATGCATGCTTATATGATGCATGGATCTGATCCACAAACTTATGCAGAAGCAAATGGGCATCCTGAATGGGAAGCCGCCATGGATGAGGAATATAACTCTCTCATTGAGAACCAGACTTGGGATTTGGTTCCGCTACCTTCAAATCGCAAACTTGTGAGATGCAAGTGGGTTTACCGGACCAAGAAAGCATCAAATGGCCAAGTTAGTCGATATAAGGCACGATTGGTAGCAAAAGGTTTTCAGCAAGTACATGGTGTTGACTATGATGAGACTTTTGCTCCAGTGGCAAAAATGGATTCCATTCGGCTAGCTCTCTCCATTGCAGCAGCAAGAGGATGGGAGGTGCATCATATGGATGTGAAGAATGCCTTTCTTCATGGTGATCTCGAGGAGGAAATCTACATGGAGCAGCCACCGGGATACATGTAGAATTCATCTCTGGTATGCAAACTAAAGAAGTCTCTCTATGGCCTCAAGCAGGCACCTAGAGCATGGTATGCAAAGATGGATTCTTATTTGTTATCTCAAAATTTTGTACGCTGCAAATCTGATTCCAATGTTTATTTTCTGAAGAAAATTGACTCCTTATGGATCATAGTACTCTACGTAGATGATCTTTTGATAACGGGTAGTTCCGCTTCTGTCATTACTAACATCAAAACTGCATTGCATAAGTGGTTTTCTATGACAGACATGGGCTTGCTAAATTTCGTCCTTGGACTAGAGATCCATCAGCGTGATTCTGGCATTACCATTTCTCAACCAAAATATGCCAGAGATCTTTTGGCACGATTTCACATGAGTGACTGCAAGCCAGCAGCCACACCTTTCTTATTAGGGATAAAGCTTGAGAATGGCAAAGACACACCATTGGTTGATTGCACATTGTATCGCCAGCTTGTGGGAAGTCTTCTTTATCTCACTCACTCCCGTCCTGATCTCTCCTATGCTGTCGGAGCAGTTTCCCGATACATGCAGGAGCCACATGAGTTACACTGGAATGCTGCAAAGCGCATCCTTCGATATGTCCAAGGGACAATCACCTATGGGATTCATTATGCAACCAATTGTTCTTTGAATCTCATCGGGTTCACAGATTCAGACTGGGCTGGTGACACCATTGATCGCAAGTCTACTTCCGGTTATGTACTTAGTTTGGGATCCGGCCCAATTTGTTGGTCAAGTAAGAAGCAGGCTGCCATTGCTTTATCATCAGCAGAGGCTGAGTATAGAGGAGCAGTCAATGCCACTATTCAGGCAATTTGGCTACAACATTTCCTATCTAAACTTGGGATTAGTGTCCATCATCCAACTGTCATCTGGTGCGATAATCAAAGTACGCTAAAGTTTTGCAGAGATCCAGTGCAGCGGCAGCGTACCAAACACATCGAGATCCACATGCACTTCATTAGAGAACTCATTCATGATGGGATCATCGATCTTCGGTACTATCCTAGTTCCGAGCAGATTGCTAACATCTTCACCAAGACTTTCACTGAGCAGAAGTTTCGATTCCTGCGAGATCGTCTCGGGGTGAAGGACACGACTGCCTAGCAGTTATCTTTTCTCTACTTTTGCATTATATTTTGAGGGGGGGTTTTCTTCCCACTGGGTTTTCCCTCTTTCCTCCTTTTTATGCATTGTATATGGGTACCTAAAATGGCCGTGTTGCCGGGACTCATTCATTTTGCATCACATTCACCTAAGTTATGCTTAAGGGGGGGTGTTGGTGTACATGCACTTAGACTAGCTGTGTTGGTGTACATGCACCTAGATTAGCTCTAGTTAACTTATTGCTTGAATGTGGCACATGTACACATTAACATAAGATAAAGCACACTTAGCTTTAGTTAGCTTTAGTTATTGCATGTACAACTAAGCTTAACTTAGTTGCTTTTATGTATTTATTCTAAAACTAATATTGTAGAATCAATTTTATTCTTTTCTCAATTCTTGCTCGCTTCCTTCCTTCTCTTGCAAGCCTGTTTATTGTTTTGCAGATCTAGATCTGTGTATCTCAAAATCTTACACCAATGAACCAAAGAGAGGTATGTTTGAATGGAAATGAGCCTCTAAACATAAAGTTCAATGTATTTAAAGGAAAAAAGGTGGGTTCCACTCCTCAAACGAGGTCCATTACATAGTATCACAATGAGGGCGGATAGCTATACATGAGCAATCTGCCACCCTTCAAATATGGGAGGGAGCGTGAACTCAAGACCCCACTCAGATATTATAATTTCAGTTTTTCCAACATGGACGTGAACCCAAGACCCCACTCAGGAGACTATAATTTAAGTTTTTCCAACCTTCAGACTATTTGCGATGTCGATGTGAAGTTTCCATGATTGAAAACAGTAATATGAATGATAAAATATCAATAAACAAAAGATGTGGACTAAAAGACACTATAAAGGAGAGGCTTTAAATGAAAGTAGATGTGTGCCGTATGTTTAACTCATAATTAGTGATCGAGAGGTGCACACATGTTGATATTTATAGCCACTATCTACTTCCATTAAGGGGCCACACATTGATTTTATAGTTACTATCCACTTGCATTGAACATGTGTTTTTAGGTATTTAGAGTGATAGTGAGTATAATTTTTTTGTAATTTATTTGTCAATTTTTATTGAGGATAATGATAAATTTTATTCCGCTAGATGGGGGTGTCACTAATGCTTCATGTAATGATATTAATTAATCCATTGAAATTTATGTTGAAGCTGGATATCTGGCGATCAACATTCACGGCGTGGCAAGTTGATGGATGTGGGATTTGGGCTAAACATCTAATGTCCCCTTAAGTTAAATTCATGCACGTGGGGTGGTGAAGTGAATCTGTGAGTTACGATGGAGGTGAGGTATGCCACCCACCCCCACGCTTATGGTTTTATGGATACCTGCTTCAAGGTTTTAATGGCATAGGTTATGGTGTACATTATATTCCTCTTGTTGTGTTGATTGTGGTGGTGATTCTTGTAGGTTATGGATTTTTCCTACTGTTGGTTTTATCCATGGTGGTTTGTTTAATGTTCCCATGTATTTCGTTCTCTTCTTTCACTCTACACCGTAAGGGCCGGTTTTTCAATTGGTGGAAATTCTATCAAATTCACATCTTTTGGAGTTGGAATTCTCAGGTATCTTGTACCTTTGTTCGGTGTTGGTTTAACACTATTGGTATTCTGGTCATTTTTAATTATGGTTACAAGTCTTGGTCTTTTTTTCTTCAATGGGTACATGTTTGGTTCATAGAATGGAATTACAGTAATTATCCCTTGTATTTCCCGTCATGGTATTTGTCGTTGGTGGTTAGAGGTCATAGTCTGCAATCTTCGTCCTTGATTGTGTTGGTTTTGAAGTCTTGGCCTCTACTGCGAGAGTCTTGGTGTCAAGTCTGTGGAACTTGGGTATCACCACAAACTCAGTCCTTGCAATTTGGTAACCAAGGTTGGTCTTGTAGTCCTGGGTGTGTCCATCACTGGTCGCTTTTTTCGTTACGTCCTCTATTCTAGTTTTTAGGGGATGATATTATTGTCCTTTCGTCTGGTCTTAAAAAGTTAGTGGTTCACCCTTTTCTTTCTTTTGTTCAAAGTGGTTCTTCAAGTGGTTGTCTTTTTCATCTCTTGGTGTTAGAAGTTATGGCTCCCCAGCAACAAATGGTAAGTGTAACACCCTCCTCCCACATTTACCAAAGAAAAATGGTCCACTAGGGTAAACATGTGATGAAGAGTTACTATGATATGATTCAACTCCCCAAGTATAGTTAAGGAAGTGGAATCGACAAACCAAAACCAAACTGACCTTCCTCAGGAGCTATAGAACCTTCAGGAGCCAACCAACCCCTCTAGGTGTCCAACCCCTGAGAGAAATTGCTTCTTGACTGAACTAGACCCCTAGTCGCTCCCATGACAAGCCTTCCATGTGACTGAGACCATCCAGTCACTCCCACAACAAGGCATCCATGCGACTGTGGCCTTTTTTAGGCAATTCTATGCCAGTGACTCTGAATTCTGAGCCACTTTTTTAGGACTAGAACTAAGGCCTTTGCCCAGAACTTCATAAAACTTCTAGAAACGATAAATAACGCGATGACAAGGTGTCTAATGCAAAACTTGAACACGAATCTGACCTGAAAAGGCCTAGCCATGACTAACATTCTGTCAAACACATCATGAACATGTATTTTACAGGTCATATAAACACATCTGAGCATAGGGACTTCATACTTATCTGAGAATCATCAAGAAGGTCTGATGCCCTCTCACAATAGTTGTATTATCATCTATTAGGTCATGCATTCATTAACATTTCATTTACAAAACAAACAAGATGAGAGCCATAACTCAAGTCTATCATAAACTTGCTTATAATCAGCATATAACCAACATAATAACAATGATAGAACAACCATTAAAACCACACAATAACAAGTACATTTACACATAATACATAAGAGGAAAAGAGTTCTTATTATCATATCCAAAAGCCAATCAAGCCAGGGACTTCCACCCACCACTTGACCATAGGTTGGCCTGAAAAAAATATTTCTTTCATCCAATCGCCCCTGTGCCATGTTCCAAGCATGAATGTTGGACTTACAACAAAACAACCAGGGTTTCCTTAGGCTTTACCGCAATCTACCAAGGGATTCTTAGGCCCAAGCCTTCAACTATACAACCAGGATTTACCGCAATCCCACTAAGGGATTCCTAGGCCCAAACAAGAAACATACACTACCAGGCTTTACCGCAATCCCACCACATACTGGTCTAGGGATCACTAGGCCTATATAAGCATGGATGCCTCCAGATCTCTCCACCTAAACAGTGAGGAATTTTCCCATCTCCACTCTCTAGGATTTATCGTATATCTCATCTAGCCTTTATCGTATATCTCGTCATTCTCCAGTAGAGGATTCCTAAGCCCAATGAGGGTATACACAATTAAGCTTTAACACAATCCCACCTTCACCGGTCCAAGGATTCCCAAGCCTTGTGTTTCTCCCTAAGACCACCCCACTCATTTTCGAAACCATTTGACAATCCAACTCAACCAAGTAAGAGAAACCCTAATACTCCATGGCTATCCAGAAATGGCAAGGCAAGACTGGAAACCACTGTCACACTTGGTAAAACCCATGCCAATGACAACAAGAGAACCAAAAACACACATGCATGTACCATGCATGCCAAAACCAGTAAGGAAATCATACATGCAACTCGATACCTGCAAGTAATCTCATTGTAGCCTCTTTATCCAACTCTTCCTTGCTTGATATTTGTTTCCCTTTGCTTTCTTGTCCCAAATCCCAAGTATGCCACACTCCTCCAAGCGTTTTCCAAGAAAACTCTAAGTGTCCAAGAGTATGAGAAAGAGAGAATAAAGGGAGAGAGCCCCAAGCTAAAATTAACAAAAGGTTGTGAACTGGTCCTCAGAAGCCTTTATATCAATGAGGCCTCTATTTTCTTCAATTTCAATTATTTTTCCTTCATTTTTCTCCTCACATGCAACGAGTGACCTTTCATCTTCCTTTTCTCCTAATTTCCATTAGTAAAGAAAATGCCAATTAATTGCGTCTTGTCTTTTCAAAACCTTTGTCTTTGCCTTTGCCAATTTCCCCTAGCCATAATAAACCAAATGAACACCCACAAGGATGTTTTTCCCAACATTTAGCTTGGAATACGTGTCCCATGACCTTGGTATTATGTTTTCATTTATTAACTTTATTACTTGGAATTTGAACCCGGGGCTGTTACAAACCCCTCCCCCTTAGGAAAACACCTTCCTTTGTGTTCAATGATACCTACCAATAACAAAACCGTTGAAAACCAAAGCATACTACCCATGGAGATTTATAAATTAGCTCAATGCAGTATTTACAATGATCAACCTGTTGAAAAGCAAACCAACATGACACCCATAACACTTATTGGAGTTTTATAACATGCACCAAAACACCATGCCAAAACATATACCAGAAGACATCTTCTCAACCAACGAATAGAGAAGGATACATAACCCGCATCTGATCATCCATCTCCCATGTAGCTTCATCAGGCCCAAAGTTCTTCCACTGCACGTTAACCTGCTCGATTTCTCAATTATGAAACATGAGCAACTTTCTCTGCAAAATACACTGAGGTTCCGGCTGGAATTCTTGTTATGGCTCCACCTGCATACAGACCAATCAATAACATGAACAACATCCTTTACATATCTTTTAAGTAATGAAATAGGGAAAACATCTTGAACTTTCACTATTGGAGGCAGTGCAAGTCTATAGGCCACTGATCCAATCCTCTCAAGGATCTCAAAAGTCCCACAATATTGAGGTGCTAGCTTCACACATGATCCAATCCTCAAGTATCTCTTCTTGGACTTGACGCGGAAGTACACATGTTCCCCAACCTAAAACTCCTTATACAACCTGTGTTGATCTACATAATGTTTCTCCTTGTCCCGTGCTACCTTTAGATTCTTCTTGATAACTTGCATTTCCTGTTCCATATCTACCAACATGTCAGGTCCAATCAACACCATGTTCACTGGATCACTCCAACTAATGGGGATATTACAACTAAGCCCATACAGTGCCTCAAAAAAACTCATCCTCAGTGACTCCTAATAACCATTGTTGTAAGAAAACTTTACTAATGGAGACTTTTTATTCACCACCGAGCGCTGAATAAGATTATTGTCTGGAATAGGTATCCAATCCCTTGGATTGATGACCTTCTGTACCAGCTCAAGGGGTAAAAATATTTTAACAAGATTGATTTGAAGTTCAGTTATCACTAGGTGCCAATCGAACCCTCCGATGTGTGGAAGACTACCTTCAAATCCAAGGAGGGCCTTTTCGAATGACTAGTCATGCCTTTCACGTTGATGAATGCCCCCGCAACCTTCATGAGGTTGATGGATGACATATTGAAGCCCTTTTGGAACGAGAAACCCTTGTTCACTTGAATTTATCAATTGCAGACACATTTATGTGCATAAACAATATATATATTTTAATATTCAATAATCACATGATGAGTTACAAGTCCTTGGGTTGTTCTCCTTTATAGGTGTTGATTGGCCACAAGGACTAAGGACATGTCTTTTGACATATGTTCCCTTTCATAATTAATGGCAATTTAATTTAATTAATTTATTAACTATTAATATTTATGAATTTATTATATATATATATATATATATATATAATAAATTCATAAATATTGCTTAAATCTAGTGCTCGCCATTGTTAAATTTTCTTTTAACAAGTTAATAATTATTTGGTTTTCTTCTAAGTGGTTCTTTACTACTTGAACCTTAGAATTGTGTAGCGCAAAATCCTTCCACTTGGGTTGATCAGGTGCTCAGTATTTAGCTCAAAAATAAAAGTTCTCAGAATTGCTCAAAAACTTGAATGAGAACGTTCGTCTTGACGAAACAATCCCAAAGCAACTTGTTTCACTGAAAACTGAGTTCGTATGAGGAAGATAATGAGTTATGTCCGCTTTGCCAAACATAAGAAAATTTGCAAAAAATGTACAGTCACTACAGAGTTAGTAGTGTGTATTGTTGACATGGCAGGTGACTGGGCAGGGTCAAAATTTGGTCAATTTCCTATTAGGTTTCACCAAGTGTCAGATGGTGGTTGGTTTGCAAGTGTGGTGATGTGGCTTATTTTCATTGGTTTATAATGGACCAATGAGGAGGGGAAAAGTGGCAAGCCCAGAGGCCACCACGTGTCCCTCCCCAAAGGTTTCATTGGTCAATCGGTGTGCAATAAAATTTATGGCTGGTCAGGGGGGTTGAACTCGGGACCTGCTCCAAGCTAACCTTGTGACATACTGTTACATCGCGCTACAAGTTCTTAACATGTTATGGTCACAATATATATTTAAAGTTTAATGTGAATGCGATTGGGGGTTAGGAAGGCTAGCCCTCCCATGTGATCACTACACATAACCATCAAGTAGGCAGTCACCATAACCGCGCAGATATTGTGCTAACCCTCACCATGTGTCCACCATTGCGGAGACCTCCAACATTAAGGCTAATGGTTAGCCATTAAAATGTGGATTAAGCGCTAATCCGACTTATTCGCTAATTAATCGCACTTAACATTTAATTAAAATCGAGTTTAAATCAATGAAAATTTTGGCGGACCCTCCTTTTTCAGTGGTAACTCCATTTTAGTAGAGTTAACTAGAGTTCCTCCAGTTTTAGAAGAGGTTTACTAGGAGAAAGCAATTATGACCATGATTGGAGAAAAAATCGACCAAATGGAGATCAGGAAAAGGTGTTCCTAGCTGATTTGGGCATTCTGAGCACATTGAAGCAGGTTTCAAGAGCAGTAGAGCATTGTAAACAACACTTTTTCCATTATTGAGCTAATATAGAGGCCCAAGCCATGGAAGCTAGACCAAGGAGATGTAGCCCAAAAGGGGTGAACTCCTTCATCAAAACATTGTGTTAAGTGTCAATTTGATAGTTTGCTATACTTTTACTTGTTGTTGTTCAACACTTGTTTTTCATTCTATTTTGGCTCATGAACTTAACATAAAACTTGATAAATTTACCTATTTTCATTCACAAACACCATAAGGGAGCTTATGCACATGAAGCAATTGACAAGCATTTGTTTATAAATCTGAAGTTGAAATTAGCACAACAAAACTGACATTCAATAACAGATCATGGGTGGTTCACAGCCATATAGTGCTTGGAAGGGAGTCATTTTAGTTGAAGTATGATAGGTGGTATTATACCACCATTATGCTAGGTGTAGCCACTGAGACCATTTGTTTTGTTTGTCGGTGACGAAACAATGAAGATATGTTTCCAAACATTTATTTACAACTTTAGTTTGGCCATCTATCTAGGGGTGATAAGCTGAACTCATATTGAGAGATATTCCTGCTTGGTGTAGAAATCTTTCCAAAAATTTCCTTTAAATTTTGTGTCTCTATCACTGACAATAACCTTGGGAAAACCATGTAGTTTGTAAATGTTGTTATAAAACACTTCCGCAATTTGCTTGGCTATGTCAGTTTTTCTGATTTCCAAGAAGTGGGCATATTTGGTGAGTCTATATACTATAAGAAAATGTTTTGTCCTTACCATCAGACATAGGTAGTCCTTCAATGAAATCCATCGAGATTTCCTCCCATTTTTTATTTGGAATATGTAACGGGTGTAGTAAGCTAGGAGTTGGAATATTTTCACTTTTATTTCTCTAACAAACATCAAATTCAGTGACATATTTTTGGATTTCCTTACTCATACCTTTCCAGTAGAATGATTTTCGAATATTGTAATAGGTTTTGAAGAATCCAACATGCCCAGTTGTAGGAGAAGTTTGAGATTCTTTTAGGATTTTCATTATAAATTTGGATGATGGAGTTAGATAAATTCTACCTTTGTACCATAATATGTCATTTTTCCATTCAAAGTTGGCATATTGATTGATATTTTTAGTCATAGAACCACTGTCCAAATGCTTGGCATACTCAGCTTATATTTCGTCTAACCAGTCATGAACAACTACCAAGGCGGCACATGTTGTGTTTTCATCATCTTTCCATGAGAGCGCATCAACTACGACATTTTCCTTTCCTTTTTTGCGAAGTATTTCTAGGTTGAATGTTTAAATTTTCTTCATCCATTTTTGTTGTTCCGTTGATAATGTTTTTGGTTGAAGTAGGAATTGAAGACTATTACGATCGGTTCAAATTGAAAACTTACTTCTAAGAAGGTATTATCGCCATTTAGTTAATGCATGTATGATGGCAAGCATCTCCTCTTGGTAAGTCGAATTCAAGTTTCCCTGTTTGTTAAGCTTCTTGCTTTCAAAGGCTATAGGATGGTTTTCTTGCATTAATACTACTCTAATTCCAAATCCTGAAGCATCAGATTCGACTATGAATGGTTTTGAGAAATCTGGGGTTGCCAATTCCAGTGTGGTTGACATTACTTTTTTTATATTCTCGAAGTATTCGTCTGCCTGGTTATTCCATTTGAAGGCGTTCCTTTTTAGAAATATTGTTAGTGGCACAACCAAATATTGTTTTGGAGAATTTAGCATCTACAGATAAATACTATTTCACTAGACAAGTAGTTGTGCCTAGAAAAATGATTTAAAGTGTTTTAGACTTTCCCTATAAGCAATAGATAATAAGAGAGGATAGAAGGCCTACCTGTAGTTTCGCTTTCCTCCTGTCTCCCTTGTATCGATTCCGTCTCTCCATCCCGTACTTAATCCGCTTGAAAAGTACCTTGTCAACACAAAAAAAAGACGAAAACCGATCAAAGCATAAGATCCATCGAATATAAATGAAAGGAATGAGAAGCAATTCATACATATAAGAATTATGAAAGAACACAAATATGGAAAAAGGTTCAAACAATTTATTAGATAGAAGAAGGAATTACAACCATCAGTGTCTGATTCAAAGTCATTCCTCCAGCTTGGATCCCATCCACATCACATCAAAAGCAAGACAAGCTTGTGGCATCACATCATTTGCTCCAACGTCAAGTCTCATAGTAGCATTATCTCCTTACAATTCAACATAATCCAGCCAGCCCCTGATCACTTAGATGAGTGGTCAATTTATAGGAAGATGAAGGAGGTTTTGTCATTAATGGTGACATTGAATGGCCTTCCATACTTAGAATTAGTTCCATGGAGGAAGGGATGAGAGTATAGGATGATCCTTAACTCATTCCTCATCCATTTTCGAGCTCGAGTTGATAAGACAAGGAAACTTCTAGATGAATCCACAAGATAAGAATATTCCAAAACCTTACGTGAATTTCGCTCATTCTCACCCAGCATAGGTGAAAGGAAGCCTAAGTACTCTATAGAGCACCCTGGCAGTGGACTTAGCTGCTCTGCAGCACACCTTCATAAGGGCTTACCTATGTTGGTCCCTCTAGAGGCAATTTCTGGATGTCTTCAAGTCATGAAACTATTTGGGAAGGAGGCATTCAAAGGGTTGACTTGTTTAGGGCATGAAACAACTGATTTTAGGGTATGAGTAAATCATTGATCTGAATGCTGGGATTTGATGTGTCCAAATGGATCTATAGTAGTTGCCCCCTAAAGCATGAAGTTGGAAAAATGCCAATGTCTAATGAAATGCTTTATGATGTGATGAGGAGGCATCGAAGTGGAAGGTGACCTGCATCAATTACAATACATATATCATGATATTTGATTTTACATGAATAGCTGAGGGAAGGCATACCCATGCTTAGCTTATAAACTTTCATTACATGTACTTAAACAGTCGTCTACAGATATAGACCCATCATTAGAATGACTATCAATGTAAAGCCATTGTACATATGATTTAGTACTCCTGATATCGCAGCTCGGATGGATGAAACTAGATCTGGGGTCTTCAATCTCGTTCAACCATTTTCTCAAGTACGAGTCTAACCATGTGAATATGTGATCTGAAGTCGAACATGAGAAAACACCATATGATTACCAGTTGATGATGTAAGTTGTTAACATATGCGAGATAAATCACCGATAATGATAATGATCTTCAAAGTACTGCAGTACATTCTGCATGGTGTGAATTGGTGATTTGATGTCGAAAACCATACAGAGTCTTTTGGTTGAAGGCTATTAATGTATGCCTATTGCCGAAAGCGAGAAACCTGCCATTGATGCATGCAAGCCTCAAGGTATTGAATGGGTGTTTCTAAGTCAACTTGTTGGATAATGAGTTGATGTTGACAAGAAGCGACTCATCACAGGAGGGCCTTGATATATCCCACATCAACGACATGAAATGAGTGTAGTGATTTTAGAGATGGAATTTGACGAACGACACAAAGTTCAGGAATGGTAGTCATGAAAATGAAGGTTTATGGTATTGCAAAAGATGGATTTTGACTGAATGACTTCTCTTGAACATGTCAGTGACACTAAAGTGAATTGGTAGCATTGACCCAAAACAAGGCAATGGATGGTATGATAGACCAACGGTGTGATAACCATCAAGCTAATAACCCAACCCAGATACTCACGGTGATGGAGTGAAAGTGTCATGTTCAAGATCGACCTGCTACCATAAAGTGGTTTTCCCTTTTCCCATTTTCCCCAGTCATTGCTAACCAATACCTCTTTATTTTTATCAAGCTTGAGGAGGATAACATATGCTTGTTTTATAATTTCACCCTTCGGGTGAATCCATTGCTATTTGATGTTTTAACGAGTCTAGCGAAGGTGAAACTCGGTCCTTTTCATGTTTAGAGAGTTTGAAAAGGGACAAAAAGAAAACTCCACAAGTTCTTTTTCGTAAATTAATCTCTCAAGTCTGAAAAAGTGTAAAATAATACAAGAGAGATATTGTTTCCAATTCGTTAACGAGCTAGAAAGGAAAAGCACTCAAACATATTTTCATGTTTAGAGAGTCTAAAAAGAGCTTAAAGAGGACTCCAAGGGGGTTCATTTTTAGTTTTTAACAAAGCTTGAAAAAGAGGTAAAAGTGTGCTTTGTAGTAAAAAATACAACTTACAATCGAGCATGTTGAATTCTGTAAATCAGTTGTAAACCTACTCAAAACATCACCAAATGGATTAAAAATATCTATTTCATAGGTAAAAATAGGCAAATACTAATGTTTAATCGATTAATTAACATGAAATAAACATAAAATAAGTTTTTACCATATCATTTTTACCATTTGGAACTTACCATCTAGTTTTGTGCTCTGAGCTCAGTTTTTACCTCAAACTTCACCGACTGATTGCGAAAGATTCTGCGGACCGTTTCTCGAGCCGTCTAGACCAGGTTGGAACTAAACCTCTCTACTTTCTTTTCAGTCCATTCTTTTGTCATTTCATGCAAGTTTTAGGGTTTTTTGGGGCCCCTGGGGTTTCATTTTTTTTCCCTGGGATCAACGCAGGCTTTCACATTGAAAACTATGCTGAAGAGCACCTAGATAGAAGGCTAGATGCTCTGTAGCACACTGTCTCTGTGTCTAGGCTGCACTGAGTGCATTTCCCAAGTTGGTTTTAACTATTTGCTCCAAAATTTTCCCTATTTTTTGCATGGAATGGATCCTAATTTAGCTTATGATTGTGTTTCAGGATTTCATTGGATCAGAATGTCGATTACATGGCGAGAAAGAGAGCATGAAGAACAAGACATGGTTGCCCTAAATAACTTGGGTATAGTTGAGGCCCTCGTGAATTGCAGGTTACTCAAATACTTTAAGTTGTTAGGAATGAGGCAACAAATAGAACTATTGTAGTTCCTTGTTCATTCATGGGATCTGACAGATAAAACATTTCACATTAGGGACAAGACGTTCCCCATTACTATTGAGGATATTTACTTTCTTACCGGACTGTCGAGGCGAGGTGCCCCCATCTCACTTTCTAGATTTGCCCGTGAAGGTGAATCGGTGAGAGCTTACATCAGACAGTTTTTTCAGCCAGGTACACAGCCTAGTAGTGATGGGAAAATAAACATAAGGGATGTAAGTGTCTAGAGCCAAAAGTTTTCAACTGGTGCGGGCTGTACTTTCACTGCTAAAAGAACAACTGACTAAGGTAAAAAGCGTTAAGACGAAGAATTTTTGCTACGGTTCGATATTGATTGCTTTTGCCTTAGAGAAAATCCTATTGATGCAACCATAGCATGTATCACTAGGTGTGGCTGGTCCTAGAGATCCACAGATGCAGAGGTGGGTCGAATTGATGGCTCGACATGCTGGTCAGTCAACAATCATTTTTTCCCCTGCATTTTTCAGCTGGCTCGAGTGATAACATGTCATTATCGAGAAGCATCCATACTTAGGGATGGATTATCGTGGAGATCTAGACTTGATTTTACCAGTTGGAGCACAATGGTGTGCTATGGATAAGTTGTTTGACCAAAATGTTTTTTTATTTTTGAAGTTTCTACATGTTTTTTGTGTTTTTTAATGTTTCCAAGAATAAAATAAAATTACTCTTATGCATACAGATGTGGGTATTGTTCGACCTGCGGTACGCCAACAGGTTGCAGGTGGGCCAACATAGAGAAACATTAGGAGAGCAGTTCTCCAGGACTTGGATTTGGCCGAGACCTTAGCAGAGTTGTAGGATCACATAGAGGGATTAACCCTTGGTATTCTAGATATCCGGATCGAGGAGTTACGTATGAGGCTGCAACGCCACACTATTGGTGTTCCTAACCATTGGGCTAGGAGTTTGCGCAAGATAGCATAGGCTGTGACCTGTTACCATGAGCACCACTAGATCTACTTGGGATATTTTGTATGCATTTTTGAGTTTTCGGGTCAGATGGCCAAATGTGTCTTGGGCACAAATTTTTTAAAAACTTTTAAAACACCTATCTATTTTACTTTCAGAGTTTTTTATGGTTATATGAAATCCTCTTCAACTGATGATGTGAATTGAAAATATTACTTTTACATATGTCGTGAATGTCTATTTAACACATAATTCGCTAGAGAATCATTTAATGTGTTAAGATTTATGGAAATATGTTGATATTGAATGTATTCAAAATGTCTTTCCAAAATACAAACTCTAAGGAACATATGAAAAATTGTTGGATTTCAGACGGTATAAATGTTTGTTGGTTGTAGTACAACAAGTTGCAAGTCCAACCTAATGATGATTTGGCGAATGCCAAGTGAAATCACATCAGAGAATAGTTCAATCAACGTGCTATACTCAGCAATATTGTTCATCGATTGACCAATACAAATCCCTTGAAAACTCACTAACTCGCCACTTGGAGCGAAAATGGCCCATGCTGCAGAAGACAAATTATGTGTATTACGACTAGCACCATCAGCGTAACCAACAAAAGGTACTGAAGACTCCAACATATTCAAAAAATGCAAAGCAGATTACTAACCAGATAAAAATATCTAAAGGACACACACACACACATGCAATGAAAGCATATATACAGTGAGTTTTACTACACTTAATCAAGCATAGTAACGTTTAAGGTACAACCCATTTCGGGGCTGCGACAATGGAATGCCATCATAATCTACTAACTGGTAGGCTCCTTTCACCAGAACACATTTGACAACATAAGGACCCATCCACATTGGTTCGAATTTCCTGTTCCAAGTTTATCAGCTTCCTGATCGTAAAGCAAGACCAGGTCTCCTTCTGAGAAGATACACATTTCTATCATATTATGCTTTAATACATTTATTATACGCTTCATTAGCGAATGCAGCATCACGACGGGTTTCATCCAGATGGATTAATTCCAAGAAACGCGCTTCTTCTTCATAAGTGTCGGGTAACAGGTCAATCATGAGTTTGAGCGATGAAATTTCACATTGTATCGGTAAGATTGCTTCCAAACCATACACCAACTGAAAGGGTGTAAATCTAGTTGCATTTCTCACCGAGGTTCGATATGCCCACAAGGCAGAGTATAGGATTAAGTGCCAGTTTCTTTTATGAACCCCTATCATTCTTTGCAACATCCGCTTCAGGACCTTGTTGATGGCCTCAACTTGTCCATTCACTTGCAGGTAATACAGGGTAGAACTATCATGTGACAGTCCTAACTTAGCAGTCAACTCAGCCATCATGTGATTGTGAAAATGCAACCCATGATCTATAACTATGGCTTGTGGTACACCAAACTGGGCAACCACATGGTTAAAAAAGAAAAGAGCAGTCGTTTCGCCATTGTTGTTCAATGTTGGCATCGCCTTGGCCCATTTGGTAAAATAGTCAATGACGACTATAATATACCCATGCCCCTTGGCCGAGGTGGGTTACATGTCATAAATTCAATGCACCATTTGGCGAATGGGCCAACAACAACAACTGGATGCAATGGTGAAGGTGATAATCTGGTTTTTTGGTTGTATATCAGGCATGCATGACAACTTCTGACAGCAATAATACAATATTTAAATATAGTTGGCCAAAAGTAACTGGCATGAAGAATCCTTTATGCGGTTGCATATCCAGACAAGTGTCCACCACAAGAACCTGAATGGCAATCATTCAATGTTTTCTCGGCCTCCTCATGCATGAGGCACCTTCGTAAAACCGTATCGATACCACGACGGTAAAGTGTGTCGCCAATGATAAGATAATCTTTGGCTTGGTAACAAATACGTCGTTGTTGCGAGCGAGAGGTATCTTGCCGGAAAGTTTGGGTTTGGAGATAAATCAGTATATCTCCATACCAGGCATCAGATGACGAAATTAGAAACAGAGACTCATCCAAAATTGATGGTTCGGATGTTGATTCGATGGAGGTCGAGGGAAGGTCACATAGTAACTCAACGAAAACTAGAGATTTCTTTGACTTAGACTTGATGAATTCTAAATCAAATTCTTATAAAATAACTATCCATTTTGAATATTTGCCCCCTAGAAATTGACGTGACAAAATGCATGTCATAGGGTTGCAATCCGAAATGACAGTTGTTTTCCGTAACATGATATAATGGCGAAATCTTTGAACAGCTTGAACAACTGCCAAAGCTAGTTTTTCGACATAAGAGTACTTACTTTCTGTATCGTTGAGATTACGACTCAAGTAATAAATAGGATGTTCAATCCCGTTTTCTTCCTAGACTAAAACCATGCCAATGGTTGTATCTGCAGCGACGAGATACAGGTAATAGTCATTTTGGTAATTTGGAGAATACATTAATGAAGCTCTAATCAGGGTATCTTTAAGAGCGTCAAAGGAAGCTTGCGCAACCTGATCCCAATGAAAGGGTATCTCCTTTTTCAAAAGACATGTAAAACCTTTAGCCATTTCAGCGTAATTAGGAATGAACCTCCTTAGAAAGTTGGCTTTCCCTTGGAGTCTCTGTAACTGTAAAAGATTTGAAGGTGGAGGCAAATCCAGAATTGCCTGAACCTTTAATGGATCTAGTCGAATCCCCTCTTGAGACACTACAAATCCAAGAAAGCGACCAGAACCAACACAAAACACACATTTGTGTGGATTGAGTCGAATCTTGTAGTGTCAGCACCGTAAAAATATTGCTCTCAAATGTTGCGGGTGATTAGTCTGCTTTCGTGAATGAGCAAGTAAATCGTCAAGGTAAGGTTGAAAAATGTGCTTGATGTCATGGAAGGCATAATTCATTGCCCTCTGAAATGTGGCCCCAACATTCTTCAAACCGAATGGGAGTTTCCTATAGGCGAATGTGCCCCATGGACAAATAAAAGTTGTTTTCGATTGGTCCTGTGGGCATATATTGATTTGATTGTAGCCAGAAAATCCATCCATAAATGAGAATATTTCGCATCCAGCACATTCATCAATAATCTGGTCGATAAAAGGTGTAGGATAATTGTCCTTTGGACATGCCTGATTTACATCCCTATAATTGACACACACTCGTATTGTTCCTTGTTTCTTCATGATAGGAACAATGTTGGAAACCCAGTTAGTAAGAGGAATAGGGTAAATGAAACCAGCCCACAAAATTTTTTCAACTTCTACTTTAATTGCAGCGACTTTCTTTGGATGAACAAGTCGAAGCCGCTGTCGAATTGGTGTGACAACAGGGTACATTTTAATTTCGTGTTCAACAATACTAGAGTCAATGACTGGCATCTCCTTGTAAGACCATGCATAAATATCTCTAAATTCACGAAATAGAGCACGGTAATTATCAAGTTCCAATGGAGAACAAGATTTGTCGACATGAATTTTCTCTACAATATTAGGCTTGGTCGAAATATTAATAGAAATCGTTTCTTCAATATTTGATAGATTTTGCTCAAATTCGATTGTGTCTATGAAAACTGAATTCGATAGGAAATGAACGACTGATGGGCGGTTTAGTTCATTTGAATAATCTTCTATGTCATATGGAAGATGGGAACGATGATGATAATCTTCCCATGGTTCCTCCCCTATCATCATCGATTGGATGATTCCTTCATCCGTAGAATGTATACGTGAAAAAGGATCTGAAGAGGTACCATATTCTAATGACCTATGTACCCATACAATTGTTGAGTGTGGATTTGGGTTTGCCGCACAAGCTCGAAAGATTGATTGCTATGATGATTCAATGGGGCTTAATGGCATCACCTCAATTTTACTATCAACTTCAACTTTGTTGGTAATCCTCCTTAAATCAGATGAGGTGGAGAAAATCATGTTACAAGTCTCTACTCTTGCCACTTCCACTAAATCAGATGGTGACGGTAGGGTAAAAGTACCCATTAGGGAAGGATCTTTAAAGAGATATACTCCAACACTTTGAAGTGACAGCGGGGGTCCATGTACCAATGGAATGCTTCCCATAGCCTATGAACTATTGGCAAAGAAGGCTAGCTGATCAATGACTGTGATTCCACCCTTAAAAGGGAATGCAATAGTACGAAAGTACGTGGAAACCACAGCAGCCATAGCATATACCCAAGGCCTTCCTAGTAAAATGTTGTAATCGAGGGGTCTGTCAACTACCTCAACTTCAACAGTAACTATTTTTCCCCCTAGTTCGACTTGCAGGTTACTCAAAATCCCACATGGAGTATATGTTCTTCCATCAAAAGCTTTCAATGTGGTTGGTGATCGTGACAACAATGGTGAACCAAGTGTTTTCCAGCAGCTCATGGACATAATGCAAGTAGATGCCCCCTCATCAATAATAGTTCGATGAACATTCTTATTGAGAGCTTTTACTTGAATTAGGAAAGCTAATTGCACTGGTAACTGTGGTGTATATCCTGCATGGTTAAAAACCACAAGATTTGAATCCGTAGGATCTATTTTGCCTATTGCTGACAGTAAATCCTGCTTCTGGGAGGGACAGTTTTGCAACACCTTGAGTGTCGACATAGTAGAAGGTGATTGAGCAAGATCTTCCACTATGTTATAATTTTGAGCTACTCGAGCCCAAGGGTTGAATATCGATTTGTGCACAACTCCCTTTGGTGGTTTTATTGTCAATTCAGGTACAATGGGTGGAATAAATTTAGATGAAGTTGAAGTCGAAGGATTAGGTTGATCAATGGCCTGATTATTCGACGATGACAACGGATTTCCATAATCTTTGTTTCTCGTTGACACCAAAACTTCGTTTTGTGGCTTTGTGATGGATAACATGAGTACTTGGGATGTGGAAGCATGGTCTGTTGCAACCAAATGTGTCTCCAGGGTTGGAAACAGATCAATCAACACTATCGATGTGTTTGAAGTCTTTAAAAGTTTAGATACCTCAGAGCGGTGTGGACAATCTCTTGTAAAATGCTCGTCATTACATATCAAACATGGATAACGAGGTTTCCTTGCCAAAGTAGAGGAATCAGATGATTTATTTGGAGGGGAATTTTCTTGTTTCTTTTTCTTTTTCCCCTTTTTCTTACTCCCTGGTTGCTTTGGATTTTTTCCTTTTTCAGATGACATGGCATTAATCTCGGAGGCAAGAGTATTTTCTGATGCATTGGTAGTTTGATTGGAAATAGCAAGAGTTTGACCAGATGGTCTTCCTACTGTTTGCGTGCTTGAAGAACCGATCACACCATCGCTGGCATGAGAGTCCTTACTCGATTGTGGAGGAGGGGGAACAGTGAAAGCTAGTCGAGGTGCATTGGGAATTTTATCATAAAGCATGTCGGATTGTGTGTAAATCAAATCCAAGTATTGGGCACGAGAAATAACTTGCTCTTCTATGACAACTCCACCTTTTGCCACATCCTCGGTGATTGATGGCAACAAGGATTTTATGAACCACTCAACTAAAAGCTGATTGGGAACATATGTCTTAACCATTCGACGACGACGCCACCACTCATGAATATGATCTAATATATGGGTAGTAGTAGTCTGTTTAAAGTTGGTTAGGAGTTCCATTCCAGTCTCATATCTGATAGGTAACTGGAAGTGGGTCAAAAATGTAGTGGCTAAAGTGGTAAAATTATCGAAAGAAGCTCTTGGTAATTCAATGTACCATTTAGCAGCTAGACCAGTAAGTGTTCTTTGGAAAAGACGAAGTCTAACCGAATCATCATTTAAGGAGTTTGATGAACACCACAAATGAAAGGTCATGACATGATTTGATGGGTATTATCCAGGATTTTTGTTAAATTTCGGAATGTCAGATGGTAACTTATGCGGAATTATCGGCCACCAAGGTGCATATTGTTGAGTTATGTAATGGGTATGTATTTCCTCTCAATTACATTGCCTTTTTCCTATTTTCTTATCTCTTTTGTACCTTGATATGCTAACATATTGATGGATTGTGATAGGAAATGGATGAACTACTCTAGATTAATATCTAACCATCCTAACCAACTCTTATTCCTTTTTATGTAGGAAAACGATGAAAGGAACAACTACTGTCCCCTAGAGACGGAATAGAATGAACCAACAAAAGGGAATGAGGCACATCGGGTGCGGTCAGGTCGGAGAATGAATCAGGAGGATCAATGCTAAATAAGAAGAATGTTAGAAGATAACATTTAGTTGTGAATCCCTCAGGATCTTCTGATCCTGAGGGATCACATTTATATTTTACCTTTCGACTATAAAAGTGAAAACTGTAGGAAGAAAGGGGATCAATCACTGTTTATCTCAAATTGTAATCTTAATTTACAGAATTGTGCTTTTGAAGAACACAACCGTATTGTAATGAGGATTGGATTCAATGGTTAATACATAATTTACGTTGTTGTTCATTCGTATTCTCTGAAGTAGCTCAGTAGTATTCGCTGGTGGCTAAGGGCCCGGCCTCTGGTGGATCAAACTGCTATCCTTTGTGTTATATCTTTCTAATTCACGCAAGTTTAATTGGTTTGATGTTTTTCCATTCTCTGCTAGTTTATCTTGTTTGCTATTTTCCGATTTCCTGTATTGCAGTTAGTTTACTTTCCTTTATTCTGACCTTATGTACTTCGCAGCTTTGTCATTTGATTCCATTTATGCTTACTGTAGATTAAATTGATTATCAGTTAAGGCATTGAATCTTGTTGATTACGATAAGAGTGTGGTTATTATAGAATCAGCTGAAAGAGATTGGTTAATGCTACTGAACTCTCGGTTGACATCATTTCCATTTGAATTGCTTAATTGAGATTGAGTGTGATTTAGATAGAATCAGCTAGAAGAGATTGGTTAATGCTACTACGCTCTCGGTTGATGCTATTGTCAATTGAATTGCTTGTTTGAGATTTGATTACGATTTCAGTTGAGGATTAAGTCTTGATGCTTAGATGTAATATTTCCATTAACAGTTGTAGTTTGAGTTTTATAAATGCATCCGTTTACTCTTGTATCAAAGGTTTATATTTCATTTTAAAAAGCATTACTCTCTGGATTTATAGCTTGCACATATTAGGAGTTGTAACAGACACCTTTTAGTATCCAACATTTTGGCGCCGCTGCTAGGGAGAGTGTTGCCATTTTACAAAGAGTGATGTATATTTGATAATTGTTGCTGGGAAAGAATTGGGTATTGAAAACGGGAGGTAAGAACCTATGTAACGAGCAAGTAAAGTGCTTGCTCCTCCACCCGCTTTTCAGCACAATTGCATAGAAGTGAAGTAGGTGTTTGATGTTTGTTTGCTGAGGAAGAACTGGGTATTAAAAATGAAAGGTAAGAACCTGCGTAAGGAGCAAGTAAAATGCCTACTCCCTCGCCCACTTTCCAGCAGAATTGCTAGGAATTTAAGGTAGAAATAAACGTTTGAATTTTTGCATGAATGACTAAGAAGAAAAGACCAGAAAACGATATAATCCCACATCCCAAACCTGAAAAATCTAAGGGACTAGTGACCCTTGGACGATCAACTTTTATTGACGAAATCATAAGGAAAGTTGAGTCTCAGCCATCAGTAGGACCCCGAACCATTGCTTCTAGACACCCTACTGTCTCCCTTCAGGCCACAGGATCACCATCTGTAGCCTACGCTGAGGTTCACAGTAAAACTGAAGGGACTGAACAGAGTTTTCAAGATATTGAAAATTCACGATCAATTCCCTCACAAGAAGGGAATTCTTGCAACCTCCGTGAAGGAGAAGGAGAAACAAGTAAATTTGAGATTAAATTAGCAGAACTGAGATCTCCTGAGGTAGTTATTGAGCAGAGGACACCCAATGTCCCAGATCAAGGTAGTGTTGTCAGAATCATCCCCACCTCTTCTGGACATCCTAGGAACAACTCTCCAGCTCTGGAGATCCCAGAAGGATACTGGCATATTTTTTACCAAATGGCCAATAATCCGCAACCACCCTAGACCTCTACACTACAGTATCCTATTGTTGACACAACTGTCAATGCCCCCATGAAAGCCATCCCATTACAAAACATTCCCACCTTTCATGGGCTCACTTCAGAAGATCTGGATGCATTTCTGTTTGAATTCATTGTCTTATGTAGGGGTTATGATTACATTATTGACCCCCAGAAACTGAAACTGTTTCCCTCCACTTTAAAGGGAGCAGCCCTGCGTTGGTTTATGGGACTTGGTGGAGGTACCATCAACGGCTGGGACCAAATGAAAACATCCTTCCTTAAAAAATATAAAGATTACTGCAGATCTAGAGAAACAAAATATGAGATATTCCAAATGGTAGCAAAGCCTAGTGAGACTCTAGAAGAATATGTGGAGCATTTCCAATATAATCTCTATAGGTATCCTTACGCAAATCTGCCTGATAATGTTCTAAAAACCACGACGATCAAAGGTATGAAAGATCAATGGATAGAAACACTAAATATAATGGGTAAAGGTGATATTTATCAAGAACACTATGACAATATTATTGATTTGTGCATCAGGTGCTTGAGGGGCAGTACAAGACTAAAACCAGCCAGATGCGATATGATCACCAAGGATAGCAAAGTCTCAAGAGGAAGCATTACTCATGCTGAAATCGAAAATCTGCTGGAGGATTTCAAGACGGATATCCTAGGGACCCTGAAAACACAGTTAGATATCATGCAAGCCAAGCAGAAGCAGGTCGAAGCAGAGCAAAACCTGGTTATTTTCTGCCCTTGATGCAGAAAGAAACATAGTCATAAAGAATGCCCACTGGATATGGTACAAACTTGTGCTATATACACCAAGGAACATACCACGGAAAATTTTCCATCACTCCCAGGATTAAAAGCGGTCTTCAAGGAGGCAGAGGAATAAGTAGAACTAGTATATCTGTTGAACCAGCATTGTCAATGGCAAGCACGGAAAACAGGTATGCCTACTGACCCATCTTCATTCTTTCAGCCTTCACAATATAATTCCCAACAATATTCAGGAGCAACATGGCAGAACCAACCACCTTTTCCTAATTGGCCACCACAAGCATTCTCTATGCCACCTTGGTCCAACCAGTCAAATCCGAACAATAGTTGGCCAAATCCCTCTTACCTTCCATCATTCTGGCAGAACAACCCATATCCATCTCAATGGTCCCCCTCCACTTCACAAAACCAAAACTGGCAATCAAGCTGGCAAAGACCCATGAACCAACCAGTAGGGATAGTCCCCCTACCTCAACCCATGCTACCAACACCTTATACGTTGTAGCAGAATCCTCAATCCAATCTATGACCGCAACTCCCAGCCCAGCCCAACCCAAATCCTAACAACAGACCAGTCCAGTTGGTACAAATCATTGAAGGTCTGGACCCGGAAACCGAGTTGAGAGAATGTAATGAACTCAAATTGAGGTCTAGACGAATAATCACCCCAGAGGACGATAAAAATCTGCAACTTGAAGAACCATATCCAAATAAGCCGTTGACTGTAGATGATGAACAAACACCACAAGGGGAAAATACAGTCAAGCAGAAAAGTCATGACCAGATCATTACCTCTTCCCCACCATTCCTAGAAAGATTGATGATACCTCGCCCAATTGAATATCCTGACTTCGATCTACTGGGTGAACTAAAAAATCTTTGCATAAAAATACCCCTCCTCCAGGCTATTCAAGACATTCCAATCTATGCAAAAACCATTAAGGAATTGTGTGCCAAAAAGTCTATGAGGAAAATAAAGATAACACCAACTGTCCATGTAGTCGGAACTTTGTCTGATCTATTATTAGGCAAAGAGAAACCTGTGAAATACGAAGATTCGGGAAACCCCATTGTCACAGTACAAATAAATGGATGCTCCTTTCCCAATGTGTTAGTCGATTTAGGGGTAGCCATTAATATTCTCACAACAAAAACCTGCGAAAGGCTTGGCATCACAGCCTTAGATCCAACTACGACCTTGCTGGAACTTGCTGACCGTTCAGTTATTAAGCCAGAAGGAACATTATAGGATGTGATGGTGTCTGTAGACTCTTGGGAATATCCGGCAGATTTTTTGATTATTAACCCTAGAAACTGGCTAGATGGACATCCTTTAATATTAGGAAGACCTTGGCTAGCGACAGAAGATGCTTACATAAGCTACCAAATAGGCAATATGACCATAACTAGAGGGAATGATGTAAAGAACCTAGCTTTATACCCTCCAACTCAGCCAAGCCTAACCATAATAAAAACTAGGAAGCAACCTGTAACATATTTAACAGAAAATATTCGATCACCTTTGACTGTGGCAGATGCTCTTGAATTTAAAAACCAAACAGAAGATGATATTATTAACACTTACATTAACCACCCTACTGCAGTATCTAATCTAAAATGTCACATGATTGAAGCAGTCCTTGATAATGAAACTGAAGAAGATCCTTTAAGAGATATCAATGACCAAACAATACCAACGACCACTGTTTATAATAGCAAACCTATTGAAATTGAGCCAAGGAAAGTCCTCAACATTAACAAAAACCTGAGTGATGACCAGCAACAGAGGCTTATTCAAATCCTTAGGAAATATCTCAGATCCTTTAAGAGATATCATTGACCAAACAATACCAACGACCACTGTTTATAATAGCAAACCTATTGAAATTGAGCTAGGGAAAGTCCTCAACATTAACAAAAACCTGAGTGATGACCAGCAGCAGAAGCTTATTCAAATCCTTAGGAAATATAAAGGGGCTTTCGCTTGGGATTACCCAGATATGAAAGGGATTGACCCTCAACTATGTATGCACCACATCTACACTGAAAAAGATGCAAGACCCATTCAACAACCTCAGGGTAGATTAAACCCTCACCTAAAGGATATTGTTAAAGACGAACTACAGAAATTGTTAGATGTGAATTTTATCTATCTTATATCTGACAATAGATGGGTCTCTCCATTAGTTATGGTTCCAAAAAAGAATTGGAAATGGCGTATATGCGTCGATTACAGAGAGGTCAACAAAGCAACGTAAAAAGACCACTTTCCCCTTCCGTTTATCGACTAGGTTCTAGATACATTGGCAGGAAAAAAATTCTTCTCTTTCCTGGATGGCTTCAGTGGCTACAACCAAATCCAAATAGCCCCAAAATACCAAGATAAGACTACTTTCACCTACCCCTAGGGGTCGTTTCCTTACAGGTTATTGCCTTTTGGATTGTGCAATGCACCCGCTACATTCCAGAGAGCCATACTCAGTATTTTTGTAGACTTGATAAATGAGGGATTAGAGGTATACATGGACGATTTCACACCCTATGGAGATGACTTCGAGCAAGCATTACAGACATTGGAGAAAGTCCTGGAAAGATGTATTTCTACTAGGTTCTGCTTGAGCCATGAGAAATGCCATATGATGATGACAGAGGGCCTAATCCTGGGCCATTACATCTCAACAGTTGGAATTCAGGTAGATCCAACAAAAATACAGGTAATCCTCTTACTAGCTACCCCTTGCACTCAAACAGAGGTATGTAGTTTTTCGGATTTTCTGGATATTATCGAAGATTTATAATAAAAAAATTCATAGATTGTTGCACCATTATATGCCTTGACAGGAAATATTGATTTTATATGGACTGAAAAATGTGACATTGCCTTTGCAAAATTAAAACGGCTGGTATCAACAGCACCAGTATTACGAGGCCCGAATTGGGATATACCATTTCAGATTTCATCAGACGCATCCGATACAGCCATTGGAGAAGTTCTTGGCCAAGAGGAAGACAAGAAACCCTATGCTATATACTACATTAGCAAAAATTTAGCTCCTACTGAATTGAATTACACAGTAACAGAGAAGGAGTTTCTATCTATGATTTATGCTATTAATAAATTCTGACACTATATAACAGGGTACGCTACAGTTTCATATACCAATCACCTTGCTATCAAATATTTAGCTAATAAACCCATTACGAATGGAAGAGTGACACGTTGATTAATACTTTTGTAGGAATTTGACATAACAATAAAGGATCGACCAGGAAAGGAAAATCTGGTGGCAGACTTCCTCTCCCGAGTGCTAAGAATAGTTGATGCAATGGCGGTAGAAGACTAGTCCCCTGATGAACACCTGATCGTTGTGCCCGTGAAAACACCATGGTACGCGGATGTGGTGTTTTAGACATATTTGGGCACTGCAACCCCAAAATCATATGTCCATAAACTAAGGGCTCCTTAAGTCCTTAAAAGTGTTGCTTCACACCCTAAAGGATCATGGTCAAACTGATTACATCATTTCCCAGAAGTTCCACCTGAAAGACTACTCAGAACTGGCCAAAACTGGACCATACAGACTGCTCCATGGGCAAGGTGCAATGCATACTGACTGCCTAACTGGCCAGGTGCGATGCATACTCAAATGGACTTTTGTGGGGTGTGATGAGCGTGAATAGACAATGGCAGAGATAGTTTGCAAGGTGGGTGATCATGGAATCTTCCAGAAACTTCTAATGTGACACTTGCCTCTCTGAATTCGCCCAGGGATGAGTAAGATATCATGAAATCTCCGAGTGGAACCAAGAAATATTAGTGGAATGACACTAATCAAAAACCCAGATGCTGACTCACACCCTTGTAAGACATCTATAAATGGATCCCTCATTTGAGAGATTTGGAGGCTGGAATTTTGTATTTTGTAAGGAAGTGCTGTTGGTTTGCTGAGAAGAGACATTGCATTGTTGGGTGATTTACTTGTTCATGAGGTGAAGAGGGCTTCTACAACTGGGAGGATGATGTTGGATCAGACAGCTGGGTTGTAATCCTCTCTTACATTATTATTAATAAAGTTCTTTGAGTTTTCCTCCATATGATCTTGTATTTGTGAATCTTATTGTTTAGAATGCAATTATATGGTTAATGTGTTTCTGATTATGCATTGTTTATGATGTTTTAGATAGAGATGCTTTGATAGTTTGTTGTTACTTTGACTCTACAGGTACTCTTTGAAGCGGGACAAGTAGGAGAGGAGTGGAAAATTCTATCAAGGAAAGGAGAAATCAAGCTAGGATCAAAGCGGAAGATCCAGGTTGGTCCTCTATTCTTCTCTTCCATCTATCACACTTAAAGGAACTCTTGAAATGCTTTCATTGTTTGTTTCTAACATAGCTACCCATCTTAGTGGGACTAGCAGTTTGAATCAACACTAGTTTTCCCTGAAACAAAATGGCGACTCTGCTGGGGACCATATAGTTTGTTTTCTTTGTATATTGTTTTCTCTATAAACTACAGACGGAGCCTGAAGTTAGCCAGCAAGCCTTCGAAACACCTTTGCTATGCAATTGCGAAGTAGATAAACGTTGCTTCAGTCAATCTCCGGGTTGGTTTATGAATTGAACATCTAACTTACAAAGCATCCTAAGTGCCCTTGTGGTAGCTCAGAACCTCATCAAATCCTACCCTTATGCTTTGTGTTTACTGTCCATCATTACTCAGCCTAAATCACTGAACTTAGTTGCAAGTTTTGAGAAAAAACCAAGCTCAGTTTCGTTCCTTGGCCCATCACACTATCTGTAACTATGCAACCTGGATGCATCGCACCTCCCGTGTGTTGCAGGTGAGATGCATCCCTGTTTCCCTGTGTTGCAGGTGCGATGGTTGAGTAAACTGTGTTTTCTTCCCTGAAATTCGGTTTTTCTCTCTGTTTTCAGCTTTATTCAATAGTTTTAATGTTCATGATCAGTACCTTCTTGTTGTAAGCATCTTCCTTCACATTATTTTAGCCTCCATCAGTTAGGAATTGTAAATGTTTTTGTGTATTTGTCGATCATTTGCAATTCTCCTTTGTCGAAAGTAGCCTAATCGAACTGTCATTTTTGATGCAAGTGTTGTAATTATCATTCTAAATCAAAAGAAGAGTGTCGTAAAGTCTTCCTCTTCTAGATAGTTGATTGTACTTTTTTCGTTGTACTTGATTTTGAAATTATTAGTATTTCAAGTGTCGAAAACAATTTTAAATTCAAAATCGAAAAGTGTCATCTTAGTCTTCCTTTCGTTTTGAAAATAAAAATTGTTACTACTGTCGCTTTAAAAGAAAATAGTTCAGATATGTACTTAGCTTTCCTTTTTTTCATTCACACATTAAGAAAGCGGAAAACAAATACATGCATGTGCATCTGCATTTTGACTGCTTGCGAAATTTGATTTAGGAAAGTGCATTTAGTGTGTGCTCTATGCTCTCTGCTGAAAGAAAAATCGTTATCTTCTTTCCTTTGTAGCTAGGATTTTCATTGCTAAAAGAACATAAATGATTGTTTATCATTTTAGATTGCATATTTAGGAATTTCACATCTACATCATGCGGTGAACCTTGAAAGACAAACTTCTAAGCAAGATCAACCATAAAATAAACCTCAATGAACATAAAAACGCTTTGGAATCTAACACAACACATCTAGAAGTCTAGGCTAGAGACGTGTTCCGGCGTCGTAAAACCTGGTAACTATCGTTTTCATCGAAGGTTGGGTGATTCCTCCTCTTTGATACGACAAGTGCCAGTACGGACTTGTGCTCCCCGTACCGTCGAGTATATATTGGGAGACCACAATAGGCTATTATCCTTTATCCTTAGGAAGCCGTGTCTGCCGCCCTATTGATCGTAATGCACTGAACACAACATTCAGGAAGATTGATTGCCATACATAAGTCCTTGGTAATTTCTCTATCATTTATCACCAAGGTGTATTTTGCAGTTTTATGATTGATTTGGTAAACCCTCTATCTAGACTTCCAAAGCAGTCACTTTCGTTCCTTTTCAACTCCTTAAAAGAAAAGGTCCATCTGAGCACTTGTCACTTCAGGCTCATTAAAAATCGAAGGTGACTAGAGTCACCTTTATCTTTTTCTCGACTCTTAAAAATTGAAAAAGCAAGTTGCGTCCAAGTGTCTTTAAATTTATATTAAACGGAATAACATCCTTGAGGTTGAGATAATGGAGTCTACCAATCAAGGAATCCCCCTTGGAGGGAATCCTAGTCCTTTCTCCTCTTGGGGAGATATTGGTTCTCCATATATGGCTACGTTGTCCCTTCCAGTAATCACAATCGGCCTGCTAGTATGGCTTTTCTCGACCTCTGTCGTTTAAAACACCGCAATTCCACAACAATCTAATCAGCAACCAAATGATACTGAAGTTACCCCTTCACCTTATACTTCGTTTGTTTCTCCTTCCCATTCTTCCTCTTTGATTGGTGAAACCGGTGACACTAAAAACCGAGTAACTGAGAAGAAAAAGAAAGGGAAGGAGAAGAAGAAGAAGCCATCTAAATAAGGGAACACCAAAGCATCGTCTAGCGAAAATCCACACACTAAAGTTTCCAAACCAAAACTCCATACGCAATTTGCAAGGAGAACCATTACCATCAAGATTGCCCTTGCATCCCGCTGATCTTGAAAGAATGGTCTCCCTGGCTGTACCATTCAGTGTCATCAACCCTTGACAGTCAGGTTGACAATGCACCATCAACTAGTGAAAATGAAGTCAATCGACAAAAAGGAAAAGTTAGAGTTCCATGTAGGTTATGTGAAGGTGATCACACTCTTTACCGTTGTCCTTTTCTGGACGAAGCCAAAAGCATTTTGGATAACCGTCCTGCTTCACCACAGCAGCTTCCACCTAGATACAAGAAACTCTTACCAAGTCCTTCGCTAGTTGAAAACCCGATTGACATAACTCAATTGTCGATCGAACCACCTATCATTGAAAGTGAACCTTCTGAGTCCATACTGGATCAAAGTCAACTGGTCGAGATGGCAGTCGACCCAGTCTTACCTTTAGAAAATCCACCTTCAAATGATATAGTTTCCAAAGAGGATGAGAACGACATCGTTCAAATTCTTTTTGTCGATATAGAGTCTAATGAACTTGGGGGCAATCCGCCCATTCCTTCACCACAGGAAGAGACCCCCCCAGTTCATGAAACTTATCCGGACATTTATCTGGTACCTCCTCTGAGCAGTCTAGTTGTTTTCTTTGACTGGAATCAACTAGCGAAACCTCGCCTTCCATCTAATGTACCATTCCGAATCATAGTACAGGTTTACAAAATGATCATGTCTGGTACAATCATAGATGAAGGGGCTTTGGTGAGTATCCTTTCCTCAACTACTTGGAAAGCGCTTGGTTCACCATCGCTTTTGCCTGAAAAACAAAATTTGTCGGGCTTCAACAAAGGAACCAGTCGACCATTAGGGATCCTTCCAAAGTTGCCAATAACTTTGAGAAAGAAAATCGTTTATGTAAACGTTATAGTAGTCCAAGGTCCACTAGATTATAATCTACTCCTTGGACGTGATTATATATATAGCATGGAAGCCATTGTCTCCACATTCTTTCAAGTGATGTGTTTTCCACATGAAGGCAGACTGGTGCAACTTGTCGACCAGCTTTCATTTCCTGGTTCAAACATAGCTATAAATCAACCATCATCCCTAAATGGCCTCTTCGCATCAACAATGTCTCTTCCATCTTCATCCCATCCACCTAATTACCGTGAGTAGTTTGGTAAGTGTGATGAAGATTAGGGGGCATGCACCCTAGTCTACTTCGGCAGGTGAACCTAGAGGAAAAGAGAGATTTTCTTGAAAGGTTATAATACTTGGACCGAATAACATTCCTGTATAGGTTATGTGATCAGTCTGACATGATTATTTCCTTTGTACGATTGTGAATGGAAGCTCACAACATTCGCCTTCGTATGTTATGTGATTGGAAGCTCACAACAATCACCTTTGTCCATTTCGATGGACATCGCAAAGGAAGAGTTTTTGTCGGCCGACAGAAACAATCCTACCTAACCACAAGAACTTCCATTTGGTAACCTAGAAACTCTCCTTTTACTGAAAGACCTGGGGGCATGCAAACCTTTGCATGCAAGTGAAAAGCAACCCTTGATTTTCTTAGTTTGTAGGTTCTTAACCCTTTAACCTCATAGCTCGGTCGTTTCTAGCTTACATAAAAAGGTCATGAGCACATGTTATAGTGGTGATCAAGCTCATTAAAAAATAAATCTACCAAGAGACATTATCAAAAGACTGGTAAGTGCAATGTTTCCGCAAGGTTCAAGCTTGTTAAAAAATCAACCTGCGCTGAGCACATGTTGGCACAAGGTTAAAACTCATTAAAAAATAAACCTGCCTTTGGTAAATAAACTTTTGTGATCACTTTGCTATCTGCCCTTTTGAAGATTGGTTGTGTTCCTTCCGTCACCTCCATTTCATCTGGCCGACCATATGCTTCCACTTGATTTTTTACCCTTTTGAGGAACATCTTCGACGAGTGACTCTGATTGCCACCCTCTTCACACTGCCATGTTTTGAGAAGTTCCAAACTTACCTGGAACCAGCTGATACCGAGAAATATCACTCGTTCCTCAGAAACGAGCCTCTTTTAAACTATTTTTAGACTTGTTAAATATAAAAATATCGTCAAGCTATTAGCCTTCCCAGCTCGTTAAAGTAAATGGAACGCTATCCCTCTCATATATTTTAATCTTTTTGAACTTGAGGTATTACTAAACAAAAAGATCGAGCGCTTGTCTTTGTCGGCTCATTAAAACTATCAAAAAGTCATCCCTTTCATATTATTTTACACTTTTTCAGACTTAAGGGATTATGCCACGAAAAAGGACTGTTGGAGTCTCCTTTTCGTCTGTTTTCAGACTCTCTAAACAAGAAAAGGACCAAGTTATCTTTGTTGTTAAACTCGTTAAAATAATAGCGACAAACTTGTCCACCCAGACAAGAACGAGTCTCACTAACGCTAGGCTCGCTAAACACAAAGCGACAGGTTTGCCCGAAGGGAAAATTATAGACCAAGCATATGTTATCCTCCTCAAGCTTGTCAAAAATAAAGAGGTACTGGTCAGCAATGACTGGGGAAAAATGGGAAGAAAACTTGAAGAAATCTATTGGTATCAAGTCACTCTTGAACATGAAACTTTCACTCCAACACCGTGATTGAGTTGGGTTGGGTTTCCGTTCACTGTCACCATTGATCCGTCGTTCCATCCGTGGGGTTAATGCTACCAGTCCATATCAGTGTCGCCAATATGTTCAAGAGAAGTCATTCAGAGGTTTCACCATCCAGCAAATGCCTCATCCACTGCATTACATCCACGCTTCATTTTTCATGACCGCTATTCCTGAACCTCATATCATCAGATCGTTTTCACCTCCGCAAAAATCATTTGCTCCGTTTTGTGTCGTAGATGTGGGATACATCAAGGCCCTCCTACGATAGGTCACTTCTTGTCGACATTAGCTCATTATCCAAGAAGTTGACTTAGAAACAACCCTTTTAGTACTTTGAAGCTTGCATGCCTCAATGGCAAGTTTCTCACTTCCGACGACAGGTTTACATCAATGACCTTTGACTGAAAGACTTTGCGTGGTGTTTGACATCAGCTCATGTATTCACACCACGTGAATTGTACTGTAGTACCTTGAGGGTCATCATCATTATCGGTGATTCCTCTCGCATCTGTTAACAACTTACATCATTGGCTGGTAATTAGGCGATGTCTTTCCATGTTCGACTTTAGAACATCTTTTCACATGGATCGACTTGTACATCGGGCGAAGATTGGATGAGTTTTGAAGACCCCGGATCTAGTTTCATCCATCCGGGCTGCGATATATTCAGGAAAATAAAGACATCAATTGTACACAGAAGCTGCACAAATAGTCATCTAGCCAGGGAAGATGACTCTTCATGTGAAGAATCACAAGTCTGCAACAGCAGACGATTGTCTGTCCTATGTACATGAAAATGAATTTATAAAGTTGAGCATGGGAATGCCTGCCTCAGCTAGATCATGAAAATAATATGATGATGATGTATTGTATTATATCTTATACAGGTCACCTTCTAGTTCGAATAGCTCAGATCCTCATGAATAAAGCATTTCACCTGACATCAGAAGATTTATGACCTCATACTTTATGGGGCAGCTGTTATATACATATTTGGGCACTGCAACCCCAAACTCATATGTCCATAAAATAAGGGCTCCTTAAGTCTGTAAAAGTGTTGCTTCACACCCTAAAGGATCATGGTCAAATTGATTACATCATTTCCCAGAAGTTCCACCTGAAAAACTACTCAGAACTGGCCAAAACTGGACCATACAGATTGCTCCATGGGCAAGGTGAGATGCATACTGACTACCTAACTAGTCAGGCGTGATGCATACTCAAATTGCCTTTTGTGGGGTGCGATGAGCGAGAATAGACAAATGGCAGAGACAGTTTGCAAGGTGGATGATCATGGAATCTTCCAGAAACTTCTCCTGTGACACTTGCCTCTCTGAATTCGCCCAGGGATGAGTAAGAGATCATGAAATCTCTAAGTGGAACCAAGAACTATCAGTGGAATGACACTAATCAAAAACCCAGAGCTGACTCACACCCTTGCAAGACATCTATAAATGGATCCCTCATCTGAGAGATCTGGAGGCTGGAATTTTGTATTTTGTAAGGAAGTGTTGTTGGTTTGCTGAGAAGAGACATTGCATTGTTGGGTGATTTGCTTGTTCATGAGGTGAAGAGGGCTTCTACAACTGGGAGGATGATGCTGGATCAGACAGCTAGGTTGTAATCCTCTCTTACATTATTATTAATAAAGTTCTTTGAGTTTTCCTCCATATGATCTTGTATTTGTGAATCTTATTGTTTATGAATGCAATTATATGGTCAATGTGTTTCTGATTCTGCATTGTTTATGATGTTTTAGATAGAGATGCTTTGATAGTTTGCTGTTACTTTGACTCTACAGGTACTCTTTGAAGCGAGACAAGTAGGAGAGGAGTGGCAAATTCTATCAAGGAAAGGAGAAATCAAGCTAGGATCAAAGCGGAAGATCCAGGTTGGTCCTCTATTCTTCTCTTCCATCTATCACACTTAAAGGAACTCTTGAAAAGCTTTCATTGTTTGTTTCTAACATAGCTACCCCTCTTAGTGGGACTAGTAGTTCGAATCGACACTAGTTTTCCCTGAAACATGTGGCGAATTACTTAGCAGTGGGAAAACTAACCAAACATCTGACACCCAGAGAAAGGAAATTGATAGTGCAACGCAACGTTCGGTTCTCCTGGATCGGAGGATACCTCTTTCACACAAGGGCTGATATGCATATTCGTAGGTGTATCAGGGAAGATGAAATTTATGATATCTTAATATCTTGCCACGATTGACCTTGTGGTGGACATTTTGTAGACCGCAGGACTGGACATAAAATTTTACAGATGGGCTATTTTTGGCCCATGATTTTTAAGGATGCTAAGAAATTTGTACAGGCATGTGATAGATGCCAAAGAATGGGCCGCCCAGGCCAGTATGACGAGATGCCCCTACATCCACAGCTGGTCATCTAACCCTTTGAACGCTAGGCGTTAGAGTTCATCGGCCCAATAAATCCATCATCTAATAAAAAATCATATATACTAGTTGCAATGGAATACGTGACTAAATGGGTGGAGGCAGTAGCGTTACCAAGAGCAACAGAGGAAACAGTAATCAATTTTCTCTTTGAAATTTTCATGCAATATGGTTTACCCAGAGAAATAATTACGGATGGAGGGCCACAATTTGTAGGCCATAATATTGCTGCTACACTAAAAAATCATCACATTTTGCACAGAATCACCTCTCCGTACCACTCGTAGGCAAACGGCCAGGTAGAGAGTACCAACAAGGTAATCGAGGCCATTCTAACAAAGACAGTCACCTCGCACAGATGCGACTAGGCTACCCGATTGCCAGAAGCCCTGTGGGCATATCACACAACTTGGAGGAATACAACAGGATACTCCCCATATCAGCTGGTGTTTGGTAAGGAACCTATCTTCCCCATAGAATTTGAAATACAGACATTAAGGATAGCCCAAGAAGTGGGGTTGGATTTGAATGAAGCACAAATCAACAGATTACAACAAATAAATGAATTAGATGAAATCCGGCTATTGGCTCTTCAGCATACTGCACTTATTCAACAACAAAGAGCAAAATGGCATGACACCCTCATCAAGAAAAAGACATTCCATGAAGGCGACTGGGCGCTTCTGTACGATTCTAGGTTCCAGGACTTCCCAGGAAAACTCCAGACTAGATGGTTAGGTCCCTACGAGATAAAAGAAGTGCACGATAATGGCACCCTTACATTAGCCACCATTGATGGGTCTGGCTATTCCTTTAAAGCAAATGGGCATCGGGTATGCCTCTACCACAAACCACTTACAAGGGAATCCTTTTGCCAACAGATACGCGAAGATTCTACGATACAAATTCTTGCTGCAGAAGGCAACTCTTCGGTAGCACCAATTCTGTAAAAAGTTATTTTTGAGACTTGTAAATACAATTGTTTTTTCTATTGTTTTTCTTTCTTCTGTATCATTTCCCTTCTGTTGTTTAGAGCAGTAGGGATGATTTCTTGTCTGTGTTTTTTTCTCTCCCTATTTTCTTTTGTTGTTCCCTACAGGGAACAGCTGTTGTTCCCTCCAGGGAACATCACTTTTCGTGTGTTGATTTGTTGTTCCCTACAGGGAACAACACTTTTTCGTGTGTTGATTTGTTGTTCCCTACAGGGAACAGTTGCTATTCCCTAAAGGGAACAACACTTTTTCCGTGTGTTTTTGTTGTTCCCTACAGGGAACAACTGCTATTCCCTCCAGGGAACAACACTTTCTGCGAGTATTTTTTTGTTGTTCCCTTTAGGGAACAACACTTTTTCTGTATGTTTTCCTTTGTTGTTCCCTCCAGGGAACAACACGTTTTTTCTGAGTATGATTTTGTTGTTCCCTCTAGGGAACAACTGTTGTTCCCTAAAGGGAACATCACTTTTTCCGAGTGTTTTTTTGCTATTCCCTCCAGGGAACAGCTGCTATTCCCTAAAGGGAACAACACTTTTTCGAGTGTTTTTGTTGTTCCCTCAAGGGAACAACACTTTGGGAGTATTTTTGAGAACAACCCTTTCTTCCCCTTGCATGATCATTCCTAGCCCATCCCAACTCATTTTTTTAATCCTCTTTATGGCATAAAGTACAATACATATATGAGGACAAGAAGTATGGAGTCTATTGAAGTAAGTGAATATCCTTAACATTATTATCTCTAACAAGACTGCTTTGTTATGATCGAAAAAGAAATGACACAATTATCTATATCACTTTACTGTCCTCATTTCTGTTGTAGATGATATCTTCACCATGCTGGTTTTACTCCCTTTAGTTATAATTATCTCTACCTATTATAAATAAGATTATGGGTATATTTTTTTATTGATATGTTCAAACTTCTTCCGCCATCCCTACTTTTAAGGAGTACTGAGCCACCCTCTATATATAAAACAAGGAGTGTAAAGAACAAATATATATATATATATATATAGATATATATATAATTTTTCTTGCTAACAATTTTTTGATCTATAGATGGAGGATAGGGGGTCTCATCACAAGCCAGCCTACCATGTTCATAGGGATGTGGCGAAGTGGCATTCCCACTATGGCCACCACACCAGGGATATGATCCAATGGATGCCTCAAGAAACAAAATCCTTGGAACAGGAGGTCTCATCACGAGCCGGCCTGACCACTTTCACTACTTCCCAGTGAATGGCAATGTGTTCATCTGGTTACCATGCCAGCACATTGATCTCTATTGTGGACATCATAATGCACTTCCCCAACTATACATAGAGGATCCTGGCTCCTAAGGGTTAAAAAGAAACTCTGTCGAGGCTATGGATGCCTGCAGGCAGCAGAAGCTCTGCTTATGGTATTGAAGTTTTATTTCCTACATCAATAATTATTACAATGCCCTCTTCTTATTTTTCTATTTTTTTTCTACGGAGAGATTATTTCCCTAACTTACCTTACCTTGAACCTTTATGCATGAGTTAATATTTTCTAAATCAATCACATCATTTTCAAGTGGAATAACGGCGGTAAGGTATCATCTCTTACGTATGTTGTCCTTTTTACTTATCGCATCACCTCACGACATCTTATCACTTATTAATAATTCTCATTACATGCCTCGTTTTCATTACTCCAATATCCTTTTACAATCCTTTCATTAATATACGTACTCTACCACCTTTACTACCCAATCCATCACCCCTGTACTTCGCCACCAAAATGTCATCTTTCCGTCCATTCGGTCATAGGCGACCTTTAATTTCGAGAGGGGGCGGGGACCTCCAGTACACTCATGCATGCGCTGTCATCATTTTATTGGATTTTGTAGGATAATACGACATCCCATAATCACAGAGTGTGTGGCATTATAACAGTCCTCGATTTAACGGTATTTATTTTCATAAAACATCACCTGACAGTGCTGTTACAACTGCTCGTTGTTCCATCTCTCGGCTGCTGCTCGTTGCTGTGTTTTCTCCACTGCACTAATCGTTTGCAGGAGTAGGAAGAACTCAAGCATCATGGGAGGTAAAATAGTGCACTGAGAACCTTTAATACTGGTTGTCTCCGATGGAGCCAGGGAAATTCTAGCTCGCGTAGGATGGACAACATATTTTACAAGATTTCAACCCCCTAATGAGGAAATCGCCATTGAATTTCTACAGCATCTACAGAATGGAAAATCCTTGGTGAGAGGTAGACAAATCACTGTATCAGATGCTGTGATAGCAGAGGTGTCTGGGCTGTTGGCAGAAGGACCAGTATGGGCTGACAAGTGACTAAAGCTGCACGACACTATGGAGATTTTTAGGGATGAAGGACAAGATCTAATCAAGAAGGGCAAAGGCATTCGACCATCTTTCCTCGGAGAGCCATGGGGAGAATTGGCACAAATTTTATAGAACTATATTACCTACGATGGGCGTCAAGATGTGGTAAGGCCATGGTAACTCAAAATTTTAGCAGTCTTAAAACAAAAATGCTTTGTTAATTTGCATGCACTGTTGAATTCATTATTGCATGACATTGCTGAGAGGCTGAGACAGGCTCAACACCCAGAGACAGTAGTTAGCCACCATTGTCTGATTAGGTTAATAGTTAGTCACAACCTTGCCCAACAACAATCAACATGGGATGATCTCATATCAACCCTCAAAAGAGGTGAAAACCTGCCAGCACCTAACCCTGTTCCAAAAAGAAAAAGGACTACCCCTTCAAGAAGCAGACCTCACAAGCGTAGACGATCTACAAGGTTGAATTCAGACCAGGAAACGTCTAAAAATCCTCAAGGCAGCACTAGTCAACCAACAGAATCATCTAGCCCGGTAAATGTACAGGACTTGCAACCAGAGTCAGAGGGACAAGATAATCCTGAATCAGAACCTGAGGGAGGAGATAGACCTGACTCAGTGCAGGAAGGAGCAGGGAATTCCGATGATGAACGAGAAAACGAAGTAGGGCCTCCTCCAACACCAAATATGAGTTCTCAAGACGATCTTTTGCAGGATTTCAAGGCAGGGATGGCCTAGGTCCTGGCCAATATGAACGTCTACATGCAGCCTGAAGAACCGCTTAATCCTAACTTAGGAGAAGCCCAATCTCCAGGGAATTCTGGCCATACCGGAATTCTGCCTTCCCCAAAAGATACAAACCGAGAAGAGGAAGCAGATACAGAGGCTATTCAGGAATCAAAGAACCAATCTGGTGACACACTCCCATTGGAAAACAATCATGATCAACAACAAGAAGGTCTAGACACAGAGGTCACAGGCCAAGAAGAGGAAGCAGACACAAAGGTTATTCAGGAGTCTGATAATCAATTTGGAGACATGGTATTATTGGAACAAAGTTAGGGTGAAAAACCAGGCTCTTTAGAGACAAAGGCTATTAACAAGACCATTAGCAGATCAGTTACTCCTCAGAAGAGGCATGGAGCTAGAACGAAATTGAGGAAGCTAAGAAAAGAACACCAGAAGCTTTGTAAGACGGTCAAGAGGCTCCGACGAAAAATAAAGGAAATTACAATGGGAAAAACTACAAACAATACCCCTGAGGTAGCCAATGTGGCCGTGCAAACGGAATTATGTGAAGGTAGGGCTACAAGGACTCAAACTGAGCTCATACCTACTCAAACAATCACCACTCAAGTGGGATTGCATGCAGATTTAGTAGATGTAGCTGCTCAGATGGAGGATTGGACCTCCCACAATAAAGAAGTGCAGACAGAGGATATCCCCTCTTGTAGCATAGGCACTCAAACAAAGGATATCCCCTCTTGTAGCATAGGCACTCAGACAGACATACAAGCCAAGGACATCCTGATGCACCATGACCCTATTTTACTAAATCTTCAGGAGGAATTGACACAAGCCTGACTCGCTTTAGAATGGTATGAACAAGAGACAGTCCCTCTGCAAAAATATCAAGAGATGCAGAAATAGTTTAGGGAACTAACTATAATGGAGAATGAGACCTTTGACAGGTTTAGAAAGGAGGAAGAAAAGTTGGAGAAGGTGAAACTCAAGCTAGACAGAGTCATGAGTCAGATAAACACCCTCTGCTCGCTATATTCAGATGTCTTGACATGTAGGTCTCCTGCCACCAATTATGCCTTATTCTTATTAGAACAATACCTGTTATTAAAAATCAAAGCCGTAAGAGCTGGTAAACTAATTGAATTTGGGACAATCGAAGATTTTATAAATTGCTGCAAGGAACATGGTGCAAAGGTCCAGAGGCTTTTTTGTGATTTCTATCTCCATAATTTCATATTAGAAAACGAGGTGGAAAAGAACCCTAATCCTTTTGTTGGAGACGTTCAATTCCAGGCTTTTATCTCTTTTGTAGTTTACCAACTCAAATGGTTTAAATCTTATAATGCATTATGAAAACAAGAACATGGATTGGATCTTTGGGTGAGGAGTGAACCTAAACACCCTTTACAAATTTTTGCCAACCATAAAAAGATGATGAAACAAGAGGGGGTGATTAAAACTTTAGGGCCCATACATAGGGAGATTGTGTAGAAAGGAATATCATATTTCCTCTCCATCCAAGAAAGATCCCTGACTGCATCTAAGCTCAGATGGATGATTTCCACTAACAGTGTGAAGGAAAGGGAACCATTTAATTATAGGAATTTTAAAGCCGACCCGAAGGATCACATACAACAATCTTATTTTGAGGGAAGGACCTTATTGGTTGGGATGTTGGTTTCAGAGTCCCATTATTTGGTATCCTCCTGAAGGGTATCAGGCTGACTATGAGTTGCCTGAAGGGAAAGAAAAGGTTGCCTTTGCACTCCTGGCTCAACATCATGGCTTTAGGCCAATTTTCAAAGCTTTCTCTCCAGCTTACTCTTTAACTATATTGCATAGGAACCATTCATTTTTCATGAGGCCATGAAACAAGGTAAGCAGGGGAGTATGTTGAGTTATGCAATGGGTATGTATTTACTCTCAATTACATTTCCTTTTTCCTATTTTCTTATCTCTTTTGTACCTTGATACGCTAACATATTGATGGATTGTGATAGGAAATGGATGAACTACTCTCGATTAATATTTAGCCATCCTAACCAACTCTTATTCCTTTTTATGCAGGAAAACGATGAAAGGAACAACTGTTGTCCCCTAGAGACAGAACAACATAAACCAACAAAAGGGAATGAGGCGCGTCGGGTGTGGTTAGGCCAGAGAACGAATCAGGAGGATCAATGATAAATAAGAAAAATGTCAGAAGATAGCATTTAGTTGTGAATCCCTCAGGATCTTCCGATCTTGAGGGATCACATTTATCTTTTACCTTTCGACTGTAAAAGTGAAAACTGTAGGAAGAAAATGGATCGAACACTGTTTATCTCAAATTGTAATCTTAATTTATAGAATTGTGCTTTTGAAGAACATGACCATATTCTAATGAGGATTGGATTCAATGGTTAATACATAATTTAAGTTGATGTTCATTCGTATCCTCTGAAGTAGCTCAACAATATTCACTGGTGGCCAAGGGCCTGGCCTCTAGTGGATCAAACTGTTATCCTTTGCGTTATATCTTTCTAATTCACGCAAGTTTAATTGGTTTGATGTTTTTCCATTCTCTGCTAGTTTATCTGGCTTGCTATTTTTCGATTTCCTGTATTGCAGTTAGTTTAATTTCCTTTATTCTTACCTTATGTACTTCGCAGCTTTGCCATTTGGTTCCATTTATGCTTACTGTAGATTAAATTGATTATCAATTAAGACATTGAATCTTGTTGATTGCGATAAGAGTGTGGTTATTATAGAATCAGCTAAAAGAGTTTGGTTAATGCTACTGAACTCTCGATTGACATCATTTCCATTTGAATTGTTTAATTGAGATTGAGTATGATTTAGATAGAATCAACTAGAAGAGATTGGTTAATGCTACTATGCTCTCGATTGATGCTATTGTCAATTGAATTGCTTGTTTGAGATTTGATTACGATTTCAGTTGAGGATTAAGTCTTGATTCTTAGATGTAATATTTCCGTTAAAAGTTGTAGTCTGAGTTTTATAAATGCATCCATTTACTCTTGTATCAAAGGTTTATATTTCATTTTAAAAAGCATTACTCTCTGGATTTATAGCTTGCACATATTGTGTACACTCTTGGAATAAAAAGACTTGCCCGGATTGATAAGTAATGTGAGGAAATTAGGAGTTGTAAAAAACACCTTATAGTATCCAACACATATAAGATTGGATCATTAGTGAGCCGATTTAAATCTGGTAATTCTAAAGTTGCTACAAACGGCAACTGTCGATTCAAGTCAGGTTGAGAATACCCAAGATATGATGGAATTTCCTGAGAAATAGGTCTTTGCATACCGACATAGGGCATCTGCATTTGGTAACCTTGGTATGGTTGTTGAACAAAACCAGTATAAGGTGGTTGTTGATAACTAGGTTGAATGTGTGGTTGTCCATAACCTGCAAAGCCTTGTTGACGAGGACCTTGGTAAACTTGAGATTGACCAAAACCAGGGTGAGACTATGGAACAAGTCCAAACTGGGGTTGGAATTGCTAGAATTGGGGCTGCCACGGTTGTTGAATCAACTGTTGTTATTGTTGATACAACTATTGTTGATTTAACGGTTGTTGCTGTCCAGCCATGAAAGGTTGGCCGAGTTGTGAATAAACTATACCAGTGTAAGCCTGGGTCAGTCCAGATAAGGGTATACTAACCTGAGGTTGTTGCTAAACTCCAAAAACAAGTGGTTGTTGCACAACAACTTGAGGAACTTGAACTTCTTGACTTGAACCTTGTGGTTGCAAGGTAGAAGGATCAGTTTGTACTAGTTGAGATACAACATTTTGAACTTGTGATTGTGGTACAGCAGTAACAATAGGTGTAATAGAAATAGCTGACACAGTTTTCATTGTTTGTGTTGGATACACAAGCCTTGGTTGAACTGTCATTGTTGGTTGTCATTGACAAACTCTAATTCCAGTTTGACCTGAATACTGTGGGATATTACCATATGGTAGTCCTCTAGGATAAGGAGGATATGGTGAATAAGGATATTGCTCTCCATATGGTGGCAATCTAGTATTTAATGGATACATAGGTCTTTGTTGACCAGATTGCCCAGCTTGATATTGATATGCAGGATCAAACTATTGAGTTCTCATTAGAGAAGAACCAGGTAAAATTCCGGTTGAGGAAATGGGTGATGACCATGGTGTAGAAGAAACCCTTGAGTGGGTTCCAAACAATGATTGGTAACCAACTGGGAAGGACGATTCACCATATAGGTGCAACTCAGGTGTGGTAGAAAACATTGATGAGGTTACAAAAAAAGATTCTGTTGGAGTTGCATCAGATGATAGAGTCTGAGAAATTGACGGTTGTTCAACCATAGTTAATTGACCCAAAAGTTGTCCTAAAGAATCAATGGGTACTTGAAAAGAAGTAGGATCAAATGAAGCGAAAAAATCAGGAGTATTAGGGTAAAGATAAAGCCCAGTTCCAAAGTGAAATGGGGTTCCAGGTGTGGAATCTTCTTCCAATTCCTCCTCTATAGAAATTAAACCTGGTGGAAGAACTTCACCATCAGGTCCGTAAAATATTTCTGGTGTTGATGAAGTTGAAGTTTCAATAGTTACTAATGTCTGAGGGGTAACCAGTTGATCGTCTTCCGGTAAAGTAACAACTTCTGAATGTTCAAATTCGAAGTCCAGATGTTCGGGTAAATGAACAACAGTTTCAGAAAGAGGTTCCTGAACAACTTCAGGTTCAGATGTAACTTTTGTTTGAACTGGGATAGATTCTGGATTAACTTCTGGTTGAACTGATTCAAGTTCAGAAGTACTTTCTTGTTGAGCAATTTCAAGTTGAGGATCAACTTGTTGTTGAAAAATCTCGGTTACTCTTTCACGAGGATCAGTGCTAATGTCCTCAAGTAATTGTGAAACTTCTTCTTTAGAAACAGATGGGCCAAAAATAGTTGGAGTAACTAGAGTCTCTGTACTTACTGAAATAGATGATTCAGGTAACTCAGATGAAGAACTAGGAGTTCTTGATGTACTAGACTCAGTTAAGTGAGACCGCTTTGCCCGAATTGGTGTCACTTCGGGAGGCAAAGGTGGTTTGCTCATTGTTTTCCGCGAAAAACGGGGTATGGGTTGATGTTCCTCCACGATTGCTAATTAATTTTATTATCAAAAAAGAAATAAACAAAAAGGGGTATACTAGGCAAAAGGTTTACCAAGCAACTGTGAACTGCAGAATACCTCCTGGCGAACCAAGAAGTACGGGCAGGAAATCTCCCCAAATGTTGTGTTCGGTGTATCACAGTTTACAAGGCAGCCAACTCGGTTACTTAAGGATGGATAGAAACCTAGAGTTGTCCTCCCATATATACCCGAAGGTACGTGGAGGCCCAGTCCGTATAAGCGTTGTCTAATGCAAAACCGCACAGTGAGAGCATTCCCATATACTTTACATACTGTAACACTGCCCTATATACCCGAAGGTACGTGGACGAGCTACGATATACTCACATATGTGGAATGAGGTATCACACTCGGGATGTATTACAGACAAGTTAGTGATAGATGCTTTTTTTTACGAAGCCGGAACACGTCTCTAGCCTAGAACCACTAAATGTTCTTGTTAATGACAATGCTCCATTAGGTAAATTGATGTTTATTTTAAGTTGCTCTTGCTTGGGAATTTGCCTTTCAAGTTCACCATGTGATGTATTCTGAAATTCCTAGGAATGCAACTATCATGATAAGCATTCTTTCCGTTCAATTTAATGATGAAAATCCTAGCTACTTAGGGATAGAGCAATGAGATTTCTTTTGATCAAAGAGCAAAGAGCACAATCTAAATGCAATTTCCCTACACTATTCCTATCAGCACACACAAAATTTTCAATGCAACATGCATGTATTTCTTTTCAATTCCCTTAATGTGAATATGGACAAAAAGGAAATATGCACATACAATCAATCAATATTTCATATGAATGAAGACTTTTACGACAATTCAGATTCGAAGGAAGAGAAGACTTTACGACACTTTCTTTCAAATGAAGATTAATCAATTATATCCTAACTTTGACTATTGATCGATAATGACAAACAAAACATGAAGAAACATTAATCAATCCAATCAAAGTTGGGCTAGACCAAGAGATAAACACTCATTTTCAGAGACATAATATTCATTGATCAATCAACAAACAATCAAACAAATAAAACTTGGTAAAAACTCTTTCCAAAGGTGGGAAACGGATCTTAGGAGGATCAACGCAGCGCAGAGTGGGAGACAGTGCGCTTCAGAGCACTGTCCCTAAGCCAGGGATGCTATGTAGTGCACTGTGTCCCTCACAAGCCTATGCTGGTGACAGTAAGCCATTTCAAGAGGCAATTTGACACACTTTTAACCAATTTTTTCAATGTAAACAGTTGAATTACAATCTATGAACACAAATAGAGTCTACAAGGATGTCTTAGGAGGTGGATAAGATACTAGGAAAGAGGACTCTTCCCCAGTCGAGTCGCCAATTTGTTTTGGAGAATTTAGCATCTACGGATAAATACTAATTCACTAGACAAGTAGTTGTGCCTAGAATAACAATTTAAAGTGTTTTAGACTTTCCCTATAAGCAATAGATAAGAAGAGAGGATAGAAGGCCTACCTGTAGTTCTGTTTTCCTCCCATCTCCCTTGTATCGATTCAATCACTCCTTCCCGTACTTAATCCGCTTGAAAAGTACCTTGTCAACACAACAGAAGACGAAAACCGATCAAAGCATACGATCCATTGAATATAAATGAAAGGAATCAGAAGAAATTCATACATATAAGCATTATGAAAGAACACAAATATGGAAAAAGGTTCAAACACTTTATTAGATAGAAGAAGGAATTACAACCACTGATTCAAAGTCATTCCTCCAGCTTGGATCCCATCCACATCACATCGAAAGCAAGACAAGCTTGTGGCATCACATCATTTGCTCCAAAGTCAAGTCTCATAGCAGCATTATCTCCTTACAATTCAACATAATCTAGCCAGCCCCTGATCACTTAGATGAGTGGTCAATTTATAGGAAGATGAAGGAGGTTTTGTCATTAATGGTGACATTGAATGGCCTTCCATACTTAGAATTAGTTCCATGGAGGAATGGATGAGAGGATAGGATGATCCTTAACTCATTCCTCATCCATTTTCGAGCTCATAGGAGTTGATAAGATAGGGAAACTTCTAGATGACTCCACAAGATAAGAATATTCCCAAACCCTATGTGAATTTCGCTCATTCTCGCCTAGCACAAGTGAAAGGAAGCCTAAGTGCTCTACAGAGCACCCTGGCAGTGGACTTAGCTGCTCTGCAGTGCACCTTCATAAGGGCTTACCTGCGCTGGTCCCTCTAGAGGCAATTTCTGGATGTCTTCAAGTCATGAAACTATCTAGGAAGGAGACATTCAAAGGGTTGACTTGTTTAGGGCATGAAATAACTGATTTTAGGGTTTGATCGGTCCTAAATCACTAATCTGAATGCTGGGATTTGATGTGCCCAAATGGATCTATAACAAATATGCATGATTCTTTATGAACCTTCTGTAATATCCAGTTAAACCTAGAAATCCTCTCAGTTTTGATATGTTCTTGGGTTTTGGCCATTCTTTAATCACTTTAATTTTGTTGGGATCCACTTTGACTCCTTCTTTGGATATGATGTGTCCCATGTATTCAACTTCCTTCTACCCAAAGGTACATTTTGATAAATTTGCATAAAATTGATTCTTCTCCATTACGAAAAGTACTTCTTCTAGATACTTGAGGTACTTCTTCCATGTTTTGCTGTAGACGAGGATATCGTCAAAGAAGACCAATACGAATTTTCACAATTATGGGTGGAAGAGTTCATTCATGGTTGTCTGGAAGGTGTCTAGTGCATTTGTTAAATCAAATGGTATTGCCTTAAACTTGTAGTGACCTTCATGAGTTCTAAATGTAGTCTTCTCGACGTCTTCTAATCTTACTCGAAATTGATAGTAGGCTGACATCAAATATAATTTTGAAAAATATTTTGTTCAATGATATGTTCAATTTTCTTTTCAAGAGGTAATTTCATTGGTAATTCTTGAAATACCTTGTCATATTTCTGGATTAAGGATGTAACTTTAGACTCTTGGTGAATCCATTCCATCAATAATAACTCTAACTGCTGGCATTGTGTGACGAATACCAGAGCTCCCTTGTGAATAAGTTTCTTCATTTGCTGAGTAGAAATGATTTGGGTAGGAGGGACTTGGAATCTGAACAACTTAATATAATTTCTTCCATCCATTTTGAACTTAATGATTTTTTTTTTGGTGATTTATAGAGTATGTGCCTAACGTTTGTAACCAATGTACTCCTAAGGCGACATATACACCTTCTAAGGGAACTATATAAAATTTTGATTCCATTTCATAGTCATTTAGTTGCATTTTAACTTTATGTCACTTTCTTATTCCATATATTATTTTCATATTTTCCACCATAACTTTTAAATATGCTACAAGATAGGAAAAAATGTTTAGCCTTTTTGCAACATTGACATCAATAAAATTGTGTGTACTTCTTGAATCTATTAACACAATAACATTTTTCTTCTTAATATGTCCTTTAAGCTTTAATGTTTGTGGTTGAGCTATCCCTACGATAGCTTCCAGAGAAATTCTTGGCATATTTTCTTCTTCTGTATCTAGATTAGGAGTCTCATTTCCTTCGTTGGTTTCCTCGTCAGAGTTACTATCTGAAGATTCCTCTTATTTCTCTTCTTCACAGTTGTAAAGTTTTTGAATAGTGCATTTGTGTCCTGGAGAATATTTATCTCCACATGTCCAACATTTGCCATCTTTTTTCTTTCGAAATTTGACTGTTGTTTTCCTCCTTCGCGCATTGGTGGTGGAATGTACTTACTAGTGTTTTCTGAAGAAAACTTACTTGAATTTCCTTTTGAGTAATTGCTAGATTTTTCATTATTGACATATGGTGTTTTAAGGAATTTATACTTTTGTTCCATAATTATTATTGCATGTATAGATACTTCACCAACTCATTCGTGGTAATGTATTTGGAAAACCTCCTGATCTTCAGCCAGATTTGGGAAGAGTGCCTACACCATATTCGACAGGTCCTCCAAACCCTATGACAACACAAGTTGTGTGCCAATTTGGAGAAATGAACTTTTGGTATGACCCTGGTTCAATATCTGGGGTACATCATTGATGAGCAGACTATGCATGTGGACCCACCCAAGATACAATTTATTCAATATTGTCTAGCCCCAACCACTCTAACAAAGCTATGCATCTTTTTGGGTCTTGCCAATTTCTACCACAGACTTGTGTTGGGGTTTCTCTCATATCACTTGGCCTTTGAGTCAAGTCACCAAGAGCAAAGCGAAAGAAAAATTCTTTTGGTCTGAATCCCAACAGAAGGCATTTGTTGAGTTGAAGCATCGCCTCTACTCTACACTAGTGCTCACATTACTAGACTTGCATCAACCATTTGAGATTGAGATAGATTCCTCTGACTATGCTATCGGGGAAATTCTTACTCAGCAGGGACATGGTGGCATATCACAGTGAGACACTCTCAAACACAGTCCGAAAGTATTCCACCTATGACAAAGAGATGTATTCCATTGTGCAAGCCTGCCGACAATGGAAGCATTACATTATGGGGAAGGAAATGGTCATCCACACATACCATCGACCCCTGCAATTCATACAAACAAAAGGAAATTTGCAGAACGATCTCTATTAAAAATGGTCCACATACCTGCAACAATTCCATTTGAACATCAAGTACAAGAAGGGTAGCACCAATAATGTTACAGAATGTCTTAGCGGACCACTGGTTATGGCGTTGACCACTGTGCTCGACTCCTGTGGACATGGGACTTTAGGGTGGCCGCATCTTTAGAAGAGTGATCCAGAATTCGGTAACACATACTAGATGCTCCTGGAAGGCAAGAAAGTTCTAGATTTTCACCTTCAGGGCACACTGTTATGCCACTTGGGACACCTCTAAGTTCCTTCAAGTGAGCGTGCTAAGATGATTTGGGAGGTGCACTATAGTTGGGTTGTTGGACATTTTGGAGTAGAGAAAACAATGGAAGTGCTACAAAAGTATTTGTATTGGACAAACCTTCAACAAGATGTTGAGAAGTACATCAGATCCTGCATTGCCTGCACCATTGCCAAATCGACAATAAATAAGCAAGGCCTATATACTCCTCTGCCTGCTCCTAGTCGGCCTTGGGAATCTATCTCCATGGATTACATGTCGAACATTCCTTCTACTAAGCATGGAAATGACTATGTTTTCATGGTCATTGAAAAATTCTCTAAGATGGCCATTCTAGAGGCTTGCAAGAAGAGTATCACAACAAAAGCCACTGCTAAGTTCTTCTTTGAACATGTGGGTAAACTTTGGGAACCCACAATACATTATCTCATATTAGGACAACAAGTTCCTGAGTACATTTTGTTCAAGCCTCTAGTCAATGATGGATACCAATCTCACTAAGTCCACGACCTTCCACCCCAAAACTAATGGACAAACAAAGGTTGTCAATAGGATGATCATGCACATTCTGTGCACGTACAACTCGAAGCATCCACACACATGGGATGAAATCCTCCCCTATGTCCAACATAACTATAAATGAGCTCTCCATAGCTCAACTAGCCACAACCCCTTTTAGGTGGAATTAGGATTCCAACCAATATGTCCCATTGATGTGGCCATACGATTTGCAGTTACTCAGGTAGATTTTCCTCATGTCAAGTCCAAAGCTGACAAGGCTAACAACTTCATTGTGCGCATTCAGTACATTCGCCAGTAGTTCCATGTCATATTGTACATAGTCAATGCTAAGTACAATCAACGTCATGATCAACATCAGGTGTCACACAAGTTCCAGGTGGGTGACAAAGTTTGGTTTCATTTGCAGAAGGAGTGCCTCATTGGGCCCCACCGCAAGCTTCTCCTGCTCCGATATGGGCCGTACACCATCACCAAGGCTGTAGGGGACAATGCCTTCGAGCTCAACATTCCACCGTTCCTTGGCCTGCACCCAACATTTAATGTGGAACGACTACGACCATAGTTTCCCCCATTATTGGACACATTTGAAGTTGTTGAGTAGCTGACATCAACATAGCTCAACCCAAGCTACATTGAATATGCCACAAATGACAGGATCATGGACACACAGATCAAGAAAACTCACCAACAAAGGATCAAACTATATCAAGTTGTCAAAGTAGGCCAACTCCTTCACCAGAGCAAGTGGTTCACCAGGGACTAAGTTCAACAGGAATTTGCTCACCTCATGGAGGTTCTGCACGCAATGGGGACCATTGCTTCCTAAGGGGGGAGGACTGGTATAGGCGGACATTGGTGTCCACCCGCCTATTCCACCTATACCTCAAGTCTGTTTCATCAGTTTCCTTGATTATAGCAACATTTACTATTTTTAGTAGTTTTTTGGGTCCTAAACTTTCAAAGTTGTTTTGACCCCCCTAAACAACGTTTTTTAGGTTTGCAACAAGCTAATAGGCATAGGGAGGGGCCTTTCACAAATCTTGTAGTACTTAGAGAGATATTTGCAACAAGGTATTGTACACACGAAACAAAGATAATATGAACAAGTTATGACCTCAAGAAGTTGGCTGCCTAACTAACCCCAATGGGGCCCACAAACTCTTGGTGTTCCATCTCCTGGGGTTAGGGTTTTGGTTGTTTAGGATTTCCTTTTTTTGTTCAATAATATAAGGCCCTTGAGCCTCATTATAACATAGTTTAGAGGCATGTAGTCGCTACATCTCTTCTCAGAGATAAGCTACCATTGCCCGAGCTAGTTTATTTCCATTATGATCGCAAGCATATTCCAATTCTTTGATATTAATGAAAGGAAGATTTATTTCTAAATTATGCATCTCTGTTTTTATGTTTATATATTTATTCCGTTGTGTTCCTGCATAAGTCTGGATCAAGTTCATAACTACAACATCTTCTTGGTTTTGGAGGATATCAAGAGAATTCTCAGAAATGTGAGATTTAAGATCAATGAAATGGATGCACGTCTATGTCGGGTGGAGAAAACTTTGGTTTCTGATTCAGGTTCTGGGGAGCTCACAGACCCTCGAGGAGACCTTACTGGAACTCCATTTGTAAGCTCTTCGGACCCTTGGATTCCTATGTCAGATTAAATGACGACTTTGGTTCCTCTGCTATTATATCCTTTTCTGAGGTATGGGTACGATACTGCATCTTTTGGGTGCGTTCTTTGGATAGTTATGTAAATGGAATTTTGGTAAAGGTAATATAGTTTTCATGACCTACTCTCTCTGTTTTCTGGTCACGACCGAATTTCTCTCTGATGTCTGGTTAGCGACTCTTAATCCCTTTTGGTTGGTTTTGTGTATTTGTGGGATGGTGTGTGCTTCAACTGTGACTGGTGTTTTTTGGAGGTCTTCATTTGCTTTAAGGCTCTCTGCCATGTAGTTTTGGTGGTGCTGGACAATTATTTTGGTGGAGATTGGCATGGCCATCTATGTGTTTCATGGTTTTGTTCTCTGCGTGTTGGTGCTTCTGGTCGATGATGGTCATGGTTATAATGTTGATGTATCCACTGTTTGTAATTGTTTTAGTTGTTGTTGCCCATAATGGAGGTTGTTGTTGTTGTTACTTATGTATTCCGAGCTATCGTAAATGGCCTCCTATGGCCTTGGTAGACTATATGTTATTATTCCTTAGGTAATCTTGTTTCATGTTATGAAATAAGATGTTGTTATTTAAAAAAAAATTATAATTTTTATTCAAATAAAATTGTGTCATTTAAATTATTTGTTACTAGTTTATGAATGATAGATTTTCAATTTTACTATTTTTTTAATCTTGGATTGTTACATGAAACTAGTTTTTCTCTATTTTTTCTTTTTTTTTTCTATGAGAAATTTCTTTATATTCTATATGAAAAATATTTTAAGGGATTGCTCAAATTCAACACTAATCTTCCAAGTCATTACAACAAAGTTTATCATGTCACTTGCTAGAATTGAACCTAAGTGGGGAGAATAACAATCATTCCTCCCAATCACTGGAGACAAACCCAATTGACAAATACATGAAACTAGATATTAAAAATTTAAACCTAAATGGTATTTGCAAAAAAAGCTAATATCCTTTGTAATTATTGGTTACTTTCAAAAGAGACACCTTGGATGGAGTCATGTTTTTTAATAGTATTTAATCTTTAATCAAATACATGAAACTAGAGTTTTTTTTTTTTTTTTTGAGGTTTTTTTTGTTTGGATGGAGAAATATCTTTATATTCCATATAAGGATTATGAGACTATTCAAACTCAACACTTAGGCTTGAAACCATTACAACAAAGCTCAACATATTACTTGTAGGAATTGAACTTGGTGGGGATGATATCAATCATATTCAATTGACAAATACATGAAACAATATATTATTGCTTTGATTACAATATAACCTCTTACTTAAAATTAAAACTTAATTGCTTATTTTTATACATACATAACATTTTATTTATAAATATACCTATCTCAATATACCTCTCTTGGAGAGTTGCATTGCTAGGCAACTACCTTGGGCCATTAAGTTCCAAGTAGCCTAGATGGTTGTTAAAATCAAATTCACTTTTTACATATGGAAGAAACATAATGATGTTGCTTTTAATTCAATGTTTTGTATCCACAGTTTTTCCTAGTAGAATAGTGCACTAACTTGTATCAGTTAGTACTTGCAAATGACATTGTGAGTGTTGAAATAAAGAAAGGAGATGAACCATCTCCAACAACATCTAAATTTTTGGGTTAAGACCCCTATACCAAGAGTAAGGAGTGGCATTGCTCCTCACACCTTGCATCAACTAGATGGGTCCTATAAAGGCAATAATAAGCCTCACCATTGAGTCAATTGACAAGTGTGAGAGAGACAAGAACATATGTGGCATTGGTCCCCTACTTTCACTAAGGAATGACAAAAATTTGCTAACTCGAACATCCTCCCAATGATGAATGAGACTCTATGTAACCATCAATGAGATTGTGTAACCATTTGATGTTTGTCTCATAATTATTGGTTGGGGCCCTACCTTGAATGATCATGAAAAACCTCCCCTTATCTCTAGTATGATTACTTCTTAACTTGATTATCTTAGTTCAAGTTGTTGTCCTTTGTTTTTTGTGATTCTATTTCTATGAACTTTGAATTTCTATCTAATATAATTATAAGTTTTAATTTAATCTAACTCTTAATCTTTTCACTATATTTTGATGACCCACTTTTTTGATGACCCACTTTTTTAATTAAAACTTTCCATAGAGTATAAACTTAAAAAAAAAATAAAAAAATCAGAAAGTAAAATATAATATCATGCAAATCCCTTGTTTCCATTTTCATGTCAAAAGTTCCCAATTATGAAGTCCACACGCTGAAGAAATTTCTGGATTACGATAATAATTAAGTTTGAGCTCATTTTATATGTCATGTGGATGGGTTTGTTGGGTTGGTTTTGAATTGTGTATCCCCCAATGTAATGATGGCTACTTCCCTATCTCTTTATCATGGAATCTGAGCGAAATCATTAAGAAAACACTTCCATAACAAAGCATCCTAACTCTTAAAAAAATCCCAGAGCGGGCGTTACTTCATTCTACTCTTAAGTTTCTCCGAAGATTTGGACATTAAAATGTATTTTATGGTTGAAACTGATCAAATGCGTTCCGTAAATGCATGTCCTTAAGTGATTTCAATAACAACTCTTATGATTTCTTGTTCATTGATCTTCGACTCAAAGTTTGTGAATTCCTGTTCTTTTTGAAGGCTGCAGAACATCTGTAAAAGCTCTTTTCCAATATACAATTCCACATTTGCGTCATAGAGTTGTTATCATGACTTCAAAGTGTTTTAAGTTCTAACACAAGTCCATATAACTCCACGCTTCTATATAAACATAACGTCAAAGGGTTTCACCAGCTGCTATAGGTTGTTTCATAAGATCGTCTACATGCCACTGAATCGTCCAGGATGCATTTTAATGGACGTGACCTGCGATCAGAGAGAGCATTTGTAGCCACATTTGACCCCATTCTTCTTCATTTTACTCAGGCCCTGTCACCTTGGCTTCCATTCGTTTGGCCCACCTTGAGGTCTAACCCCATTCTAAAGCTTTGCACGGCAGAACCATACCACATACACCATACCACATACAATAATTTCTTCAAACGCACCATGCTAAATATCATCTACGCTTATAACTACAAAAATCTGAGTTGCAGTACTGATAATGCCAAGATCACAGTGGTCTGGCAAGTTTGATGACTCGGTTCATATAAATCAAACTACCACTAACTCTCTGATGCGATCAGGTAGCTACAGTAGTCGCAGTTCCACAATGGATAGGGGATGTTGGATCCTCTTCATCATCTTCTGCATCCCATAGGAAATGAGCATAGGATCCAAGAACATTGCTGCAAAATCGAGCAAACAATGAGATAACATCAGTTAAATGGTTGCATATATTAAAATCCCTGAATCTATCCACTTTTATAGCCACTTGAGATGTAAAGTTTCCTACTTTTCTACCCGACTTATGCTTAAATTTTGTAAGTTCTAGAATCATCATAATGACAAATGAGACCAGATCCTATATAGCCATCATCCCTAAAGTTGGACTAGAACGACTGGAAATAGCAGGCATCATCTCAACATCAATGTCTAAATAGGATCAAATGTAAAGAAAGCGATGGAGGTAACCAGGGAAAGAGAGCATAAACCCTTACACATAAATGTATACATAATTGGATAAAACCAAATCTGAAGAAACAGGAAAGATACTTACGAGTTATCCGGAGCAGCCTCTACATCTTTCTCATAGTAATATTGTGCACGAGGTGCATCTTTATGAACTTCCCATATAAGATTTGCATAACTAGAGAGGGCATTCCCATCACCCGGACTGGCTAGTATGGTCCTCCCATAATATTTCTCATCTTTTTCCACATCATGCTGGACCTAAATACACACAAAGCCTACAGATTAAAAATTGTGATGTAAGAATATACATTTTATAAATTGAGTGTCTTTGATATATAAGATATTAATGCTATGCAGTCAACAACACTAACATGATTAGTTATATAACAACATAAACGCAGTTCAGATTCCTCGATACTAGCCTCCTGCAGGAACCTAGCATAATTGGTTAACATAAGTGGGTTGCCAGGATCTGCCGGCAACATTTTCTTATAGTAAGCATCTGTGCTATTGGAATCTGATCGAGACCCATCTCCTCTGCCTCCGTACCCACCTCCACCTTCACCTCTAAATCCTCCGTTAACAGAACCTATGGCAGTTTTCGATCCATCAACAATCCCATCGCATCCATCGCACATCAAATCCACTCCAGTGCCTTCAAATATCATGCCACTCATCAAATCATCATTCGTCTTTCCGGAGACAAAAGATCCCTCACTTCCATGGTCTCAAATTGCTGCTATGTTTTTCCCTCCACATTCCTCCTGTGGGTCACAGGCGCTTTGAAACCCAATTGATATTTGAGTATCAGAATCCTCAAATTCCTCTTTCAGAGCCTCATCCAATACCACATTGCTCCTCATTGCTCACAAAATTTTCTGTAGCAATCTTTCTACAGGGTTCCAAAGTAGCAGACCCCAACCTTAACCCCAGTTTCCTTAAACTGCTATTCGATCAGCTTAATTAGCTTCAGACAGCGCCATTTCAAATCTAGGGTGTACCTTGTGATGAAACAACTGGCCATCGCCATTTCCTATAACATGCAATTGATACAGCTGAACAAATATGCGCGAATTCAATTTTGATTCTTTTTGAAGTCCAAAGAGGGAATTCAGTCCACGACTAGAACTGCAGAGCAACATCATGGTATTAATGCCTAAGAGATGTACCATAACCAAATTTCTGGTAAGAGTTGAGTACCATGTTCATGAACTTAGCGGCACAGAATGAGTAGATATATATAGGCTGACACAGGACGAGTCCAATATATGAAGCCGGGTTGAAAGTATGTTAACCGCGGTTAAATCATTTTCTGTCACATGATGGAGTGAGGTAGGATGAAGGTGACCATCTCCACCTGTCGGTCAGTGAGGCATGAGATAGATTGGCAGGGGTGTCGTTGGTTTTGCAAATTCCGATCATGCATTGAACATTGAGTCTGTATGGTCAACGAGTAATGTGGATTGTTCAGCAGGGGCGGGCCCCATGAGTGGAGTTTGGCGTTTTGTTGAAGTATCCATGTCCGTGTGGAAGGGAGGTTTGGAGTATTGCGACAACTTATACTGGTTGTACGAGCTTTAGCGAGTGTTACATTTTGAGCCCCTTGTTAGGGTTATCCCCTTGGTGACACATCATTCAAGCGCTTGGCTCACGAAGAATCTACGATTTGTATGAGTGTTTGTCACGCAACAAAGTACCACCAATCAAAGTTCAACGAAACAAAGAGAGGTATCGTTCAATGGAAATGAGCATCTAAACATCAAGTTCAAAGTTACGTAAGGGAAAATTGAGTTGAGATGTGAGGAATGTGGCACGGAAATGTGGGTTCTACTCCTCAAACGAGGTCCATTACATAGTAATGCAATTGAGGGCGGATAACTATCCATGAGCAATTCTCACCTTTAAAATATGGGAGGGGAGCATCTGGTCAAAAGAGTACAATGTAATTATTAATAAGGGGTTGTAGGACAGCGAGTCCTTGTCTTGAATGGGCAAGTAGTCAACCCACAGCCCTTGTTAACACAGATAGAATTGGAAGTTAACGAATTGTGTTGAACGCCTATTGGGGTATGAGTTAGTGTAGTGTAAAAAGAATCTCATGATAGCAAATAATAAGGCGAGGTACCCAGGAGCACACTCTTGGCAATATGAAAGGCATTCTTCCATTGATTCAGTGAGTTCTTGAAGTCTGAAACCAAGTTGTTTCTCATGCAATAAGATGTTTTTTGCTAAAGGTTTGACAATTTGGAAACAACATGAATCTGTGGTTGGTGGCCTATTAAAAAAAATAGCATCAAGCCAACCAAACTTCCTTGTCAAGTTTAGAAAGCAGTGGAAAACAATATGTATTGTGTTCACCTCTATTCTTCTACCAGTGAAAAGGAATGGTTCTCGCTTGTCTTTGCACATGTATCTTTCACTTCAACTATTGATCCAGGATTGGGAATGTTAGACATGTCTGGAAGGTACTGCAACTCGGTGGTTTGGTGGTCTTTAGAGAATTTCTCTGCTAATCTACAAGTTGAATATATGATTGATGAAACTAAGCCTTAAGCACTTTTACTAGGTTTGGAAGAGTTTGACTCTTTGAAGAGCAGTATGAATCGATGACCTTCTTTTATGTAGGATGGTCTTAAGCCTTCACGACCTAGTTGGCTTTTATCAAGGACAATTTAACTAGTTATGGTACATTGTGAATGAGGCTTGTTGTTTAGTGAATAATTTAGTGGTTGATGAATGTTTCTTTCTTTTTACTAAAATATTTGGGAGAATCAAGTAGCTGCAGCTACTTCTGTCCTCTATTGGTTTGTCTTACCTCTAGTTGTACGACAAATATTAAGAACCATGCACTAAGCCAACGATTGGCTTAGTGCTTTTTCATGTTGTCCATTGAATGTCATTTTATTATCATCCAACGGACAAGATGAAAAGGCATTGAGTCAATCATTGGCTTAATGCATGGTCCTTAATATTTGTCCTAGTTGTACTATCTTGCAAATATGGTCAGGTTTGCAAGGTTTTTCTAACGAATGAAGATTTATATGAGATGTAAATATTCATGCTAATGCAACGATCTAGCATGACAAGCCTTGTGAGGAAAAATCATTAACACAAACACTTATGTTCTACTAAGTTGTGGGGACAGGTGGCATCATTACACCAAAGTCACAGAGGACTTGCCCTTGCCCCTGATCACTTATTTTTTTTTTTTAAGAATATTGAACCTTGGTCGGTGCCTTGACATCCACCATCTTCAATGATGAATATGACATTATATTTGATTTTATATGTTATGAACTATAGATCATTGAAATCCTATGGCATACACATATTCTTCAACTAATATATATTGGGTTTAGTAATATTGAGAATTTATTAAATTGTTAAATCATTTTTGTTTTCATTCAATTTTTGTTGTCAACTAATAATCTTCCAGCAAGAACCAAAAGTTTCAATATTTTATTTTCATTTTCCAAATATGAAAAAATTATTTCAATATTTTAATTTCATTTGTTGCAAAGGAGTTGATAGGTCGATATTGAAGAGTAGATTTTTCAATATACAGTGAAATCATTGCTATTTATGATTTATGGTTTTGGTTAATTGTTTATTCTAATATCCAAAAAAAACACAAAATAAATGCAACGTTTATTTGTATTTGTGATCTATGAATATAAACCCATTTGTGTTTTTCAGATATACATGAAGGAAAGTAACATTCACCAAAAAATTATTTCAATATTTAAATTTCATCTGTTGCAAAGGAGTTGATAGGTCAACATTGAAGAACCCATTTTTCAAGATACACGGGTATTTTCATTGAACCTATTGATGTGTGGTCTAGCTCCTGGTAGCACCTTGTGAAAAATGTATGTTGGGCCTTGTAAGTTCATGACCTCAATACTGTAAATAAACATGAAGGTCCAGGATAAGTCCCTACCATATTTGAGCATATTTAACCAAGTTAAAGGAATTGAAATCTACACCATTAGTACCGCTTGCCTTCAACAACATAGTGACAATTGATAAGACCACCTTGCTGCAAAAGGAGAAATGAGGTGCACTCAAGGCCCAGGTGAGAGAAAAGTATGGTGCCCTCTGCAGTCGAGGTGGGAGATAAGTGAGGCACCCTCTACAACTCAGGTGAATGAGGCCTATCATTTCTTCCACCAATCCAGATTCCATGTGTAACGATTATAAACCAAGATAATAAAAATTCAATTTCTCAAAAATCACCCAGTTCTTTTAGGCACTGATAGATTTGGGTCTTTGTTTTTTTTTATGCATCTTGGTGGTTGATAAATCTACGTTTACAATAGAAATATACTATATTTGACAATTAACCCAGAAGAAAGAAGAACCCATAAAGGTAATTCTACACTAAAGTTTCAACTATCAGTAATAATGATTTACATTCTCGTCACCCAAGGTAGAAAACGTTTCATACACGTTCTTGAACTGTGACAATAGACTATAGTACTGGAAACTAGAAATCAACATAGAAATTTGGAATAAGTCACTACAAGCTTTGAACTTTCACTAAGTTAAAGGAGTTGAAATCTACACCATTAATACCACTTGCCTCAACGGGGTAGTGACAATTGATAAGGACACTATGTTGCAAAGAGAAACAAATCTACACCATCAATACCACTTGCCTCAACAAGGCAATGAAAATTGATAAGAACGCCTTGTTGCAAAGAGAGAAACAAGGTCCACTCAAAGCCTAGTTTCTAGGCATGGGGTGTATACAACTCATTTACAACCAATGTAAATGAGGTATATATCATGTGAATATGAGTGTGTCACATGATCTATCCATCCATCCATGTGTAATGATTATCAACCAAGATAATAAAAAGAGGTTGATTGCAGGTGCACTCAAAGCCCGGGTCAAATATATGTAAGGTGTCATTTACAAGCAAGGTGAATGAGGTGTCACATTATCTACCAGTCCATATATGTGTAACGATTATAAGCCATGGTGATTTAAAAAACATGAAGTCTCATCCATTCATATCTAATGATTATAAACTAAGATAGAAGAAAAGAAGGTTTAAGTTCACAACGTAAAAGAAAAATTAACCTGGATCTTTTAAGCACTTCAAAGTTTGGATCTTAGTTTCTTTTTCATGCCTCTTGGTACCTAACAAATCTAGGTTTAAAATAGAACTATGCTAGACTTACATAGTTAACAAAAAAAAAAATAACCATAAAGGTAATGTTTCACTAAAGACACTATTCTAGACTTTGACAATTAACACCAAAAAAAAAAAAATAACCATAAAGGTAATGTTTCACTAAAGACACAACCAGTCGTGATTTACATTCTTTTCATCCAAACATAAGTTAGAAATGATTAGAAAAATATGAATAATATTTATTTATGCTTAACATAATAATTATTTATGCTTAACTGTGGTTTTTGTTTGCTTCCTTGACCCATATTTCATGTTTTATTACAAGCTCATATATAGTAAATAGAGTAGATGGTTGTATGGAGTGAGCGATTAGTTGTAATGAGAGGGAGTTCAATCAACTTTATGGGTTGTTTGACATAGGAAAGTCAGATAAGACCGACACAAGTCCTATACTTTTTCCCCTCAAATCCTGAGCTCCTACTTCTTTCGACTATTGTGTATGGCAGCAACATACATAGTTCCAATGTAAGGTGGGAAAAAACATGCACTTGTATTTATGAACTTGAGAATATATGGGAAACATGGTTCTCTCTCTTAGAAAAAGTACTAATCCACACACAAATAAGGTCGAAATATCAGTAAAATATTTGAGCTAAACCACTAGATGCACACATTTTCGCTTTGATTAGATAAATGAAAACAATCAAATTTATCATTTTCAACCCTCTCTGCAATTAGAAAACTTTGATGGTGTACCTTTATATCAACACACTTGAAATATATCTCTAGAAAGAAACATTTATTCTGCCACTTGGCATTGATTTTGTCACCAGACTCAAAATTAGCAAAACCTTAGTTAGATTGAGAAAACTCCGCAAGTGCTACAATATTATATTAAAAATTATATAGAGCAAAGTGCAGAAGGAATATGAGCACTATCATAGCTTAATCAACAAGCTTATTGAATTGACATAATCCAATAGTCCACAGAGCTATACCACCATGCTTTACAGTTGAGTTACATTGCCATAATTCATAGCACACTCTTGACCCTGGACTTATCTGTAAGCCTTGTTTGTCCCCTGAATTTACATCCTTGGAATTAGAGGACATTTTCAACACAGAAAGGCAGACCCATGTTGCAATTATTGAACATCAACTTTGTTTTTTTGGAGGAGTATAGAGCCAAAGGATCTAAAATTAGGGAAAACAACTAGGGGCAATTGTAATATAAACTAAGCTTTATTGGCATTTCTCTAGTTCTTATGTTTACTTGCACTATTTTTTGTTATGTTTTGAAATTCGTTCTTATTAACTCAATTTGTGCAATAGCCCAGAGAGATATACGAGCACTCTTAACACTTGACTTATGACACCATAATTCACACCCTGGAATCATCTCTATTTTTTTTTTTCCCTTGAGCTTAAATCTGGGCCCTCTGATCAGTAATAACAGCGAAATAAGATTTGTGGGGCTTTCTCGTGTTCTTAAGATTGCTTTCTAAAAATGAATTACAGACTTGATATGTTCAACTTTTCTCATCTGTCATTAATAGTCTAGGAAACAATCTGATAGCCTTGGATGTCGCATTGTTAATTTTCATATGTGTTGAGTCACCATGGTAAAACCCTCCCCACATGCACACATTGAGTAGCTTTGCAACATGATGATCTTGAGAGGACAAAGCACTTATGCACACAAAAGTATTGTCTGACTTGCTCAAATCAATGCAAGTTACAAACTAGAAATAAGAAGAGCCTTAGTGTAGTTGGGTTAAATGCTTAATGCTATATTACAGTCTTCCACTGATGCTATGGACTTTGTACTTCAACAAACACCATTCAGAGATTGTCTAGAGGAATGAATCGATGCTTTGTTGATGATAGAGGAAAACTATCCAATGATGTCCATTCTTTATTACAAGCCAATAGAATAAGATCTTCCAAGTCTTGTGGGGCCAATTATGTCCTTAGACGGGAACAAGGATATCATTGTTGAGGCAGTGCAACAAAGCCCAAGATACCTGGGAATGTTTGGATCACAACGAGAAGGATTGGAAGACATGCTCAAAGTGATAAAAATAAAGGATGATACATACACATAATTTAGCAGAACTCACACCTAGAGGTAATTGAAGAGTTCACATGAACTGAGAGAAGTGCCCACAAAGACACACAGATAGATGTTGCAACTCCAAAATACTATGGAAAAACTACAAAAACATATGAGGTAAAAGGCCTTTGGTGAGATATGGTGTCTAGTGAAGTCCCCTCTGAGGACAAGACATGCATATACTCTAGGTAAATTTACCATGGCATATGAATATAACTTCAAAAATTTACAAATATTTAGAGACTCGTGGCTAATAATAAATTGGTTTAACAATGTTTTCAGCTGAGAAATTTCACCCAACAACCTATTTTTGAGGAAAATTGGAGAATTGGAGAATTCAGGAGGTTTCACACATGTTACTTTCTCCTACATATTCCAAGAAAGGAATCAAGTGGTTACTGGAAATTATCTATTCTACTTACATTTTTTATAAAACACATATGCAAGATTGTACAAAGGGACTATTATTACGTCAAGGTCACATGTTATCAGGATGGAAATAGTCTTCTAAATATTTTGATGTTGAATCTATGGACATTATTATGTCTTTTTATTGGAGCTGTGAAAGGCTATAAGAATGCATGAGAAACATCTGCTCAATGTAATTTTTCTCTTTTATCAGTAAATTATAATTTTTGGAGGCAGGAAAAAATGACCTCCCAAGACATGGTGAGAACCCTGATAGAAATTTAGGTGCAATGGACAACTCTCATCACCAACGAGATAGAGAGAGAGAGACAAAAACAAAAATAGTAGTAACAAACTTCATACATCTTGCTTGCTCAAGCCTTAATATTCTTTCATGGCTTGAAGACCTTCTAGAGTGAGCATTCCCTGTTGAGGGTCTTTGAAATTCTTGTCTCTAGATGCCTTTCAGAAAGAAAAATGACACTAGTTAATTGAGTCAGGCAAGGATGGATTGAGTTTTGTTGGATATAGTTTAAACAAGGATGGATTGAGTTCTCTTGGATGCAGTTTAAAATTTCATCTGAATCAAAAAAAGTAAGAAAAAAACTACCTAATCATTATTCACAGGCATGTTTTCTAACCTAAAGAAGGTAATTCTTTGGGCATCGATGGATTGGTTCTCTAGACCATGAAGAAATGATAATCTAGCAATAACACATAATACAAATTTAATCAATTATTCACATTCGTCGTGTACATTGAAATTTTGATATTTTAAGTAGGTAGGAGAAGTTATACCTAGAAGAATCTTGACTGAGTGTTTCCAATCCATTAGAGAGTGGTTTCAAAATCATTGTTGCTCACACCTACCTTGATTTGCTACAATCAGCCTGAGGCTTGTATAGAGAATGAAAGGGACCTACCTTGATTTACTGTAATCAACTTGAGGCTTGTACAGAGAACGAATGGGCTTGTACAAAGAACACCATTTGTTACCAAACTACAATTCGTACTGTAATATTCTAGGCTAGGGATTAGACAATGCAAAAGAGCTTAGTATCTCACTTCAGCATCACTTTTTTCCATCTCCTTTTCTTAACACACCTGCAATCCATGCAGACATTATAACATTATACTATAACAAGACCCTAACAAACCTTTGCAAAGTGATTTGTCAAATAATTTTGAACTAAATATTTAAACGGCAACCTCTGGGCCATGTGGGCCTCACTGGGTCCACTTGCCTCATCTCTCTATTTTCCACAACATGCCATGAGTCCACTTTCCTCACCACTCTATTTTCCATAACATTCCATGAAATATGTGGATGAAGGCACATGAAGTTGTGGCATGAGAGTATGATTTTATACGGGATAGTTATCTGTAAACAAAGCTCACAGGGAAAATAAAAAATTGTATTCTGGAGATTTTTGGCTTCAACGACTGCTCCATAAACTTTTGGATCAACTGCTCCTGCTACCTTGGCTTCTACCCATTTTGTTGGATCTTCTATGTGGTGCATAAATAGTCATAAGACTAAATATAACTCACCCTAGGTCTACTAAGTGGTGCATAAATAGTCATGAGACTAAGGAGAACTCACCCTGTCTGTGAAACATGGCACGTACAGAGGAAGTTGTCAAGTTCAAACAGAGGAAGTTGTCGGGTTCAACATTCAATGGTGCACTCTGTTCTGCTATGAAAATAAATGGTGCATAAATAGTTGTGAGACTTAGGATAACTCACCCTGTTTGAGATGCATGGCACGAAACACCACTAGCACCAATGGTGAAGCACCACTAGCACCAGTGGTTTCAGTTGCTGAACCATATTCAGATTCTGAGCTTCATTAGCGAGATCCAAATCCTGATGATCGTGATGGTGATGGTAGTGATTGAGATAAGAACTTTAAAGAGTAGGAACCAGTGCCATCAATAGCAAAACCAAAGTTAGCATCCTCACCTGTCTTCCTATCTTATTCTCCTGCCCGCTACCCTACCTTGCTCTTACTTTACCTTTGTCGTTGGGGAAACCATGGGTAATGCCTTTGATTGCTTAGATACTGCGTGTGCCTCTTTAGATATAAATGAAGATGGATCCTAAACAACTAAGGGAACTAGGCTTAAACACACCCACCCCACTGAGCGCTTAGAAGAGCATGACAGTAAGAAGTGATCCAAGGCAGTTGGCATGGAGGGGAAGAAGGACTGATAAAGGAGTAGGTGAAGCTCCACACAGTGGTAGTGACCATGGTAGATGGATCCATCCCTTCACGCATGCTCGTCTCACCCGATAAAGAGGTTATTGTTGTGCTCATGATATTGATAGTGTATGTAACAACCATGGGTTAAGTTTCCATGTAATAAATGGGAATTATAAAGGCAAAATAAAACCAAGATCACGAGACACATATTCCAAGCTGAATGAAGGGTAAAAACATTATATTTGGATCCACTTGTGGTTAATTAATTATTGGCTATGTGAATTTGCATTGGGAAAAGGAAAAAGTCAATACATGGCAGTTTAATACAAGAAATAAAGGAAAATAAGATCAAAGGAAGATAAAAAGCCAAGAATAAGCATGCAAAGGAAAATGAAGGAAAAAGGAAAAGAAAAGAAAAGAAAAAGGGAGAAAACATTCAAGCATTCTCGCGGGGATAAGGAGAAGTAAGAGGAAGAGCACTTGGATAGAAGGAAGACACAAGCAAGCAAGCAAAGGACAAGAAAGGAAAAGAAAGGGGGTGCAAGAAGAAGATTGGATAGCAACAAACAAGGGAAAAATCAAGCAATGAAATAGCAACAAGAAAGAGGATTTTGCAGGTAACAGGTTGCATGTTTGATTATCTTGTTGGGATGTGAATGCATGGTTTATGCATTGGTTTATTGGTCATGTTTTTTATCATTGGCATGGTATTTTCCTAGATTGATAGTGATGTACAACCTTTCCTTTCCATTTCCTAGATAGCCATGGTATAGTGGGTTTCCATTTTGGTTAAGCTTTGGATTGTTGTTGGATTTGGATTCAGTTGAGGTGGTCTCAGGAAAATCCCAAGGGTTGAGGGTGGATATTGTTTCTCTGAGAAGCTCTTTATAGGCATGCGGAGACAAGAAAATTCCTCTGGATATGGTGAAGAAATACTGAGGCATCTAATCTTGTATTGGTTTTGGTGATTTCTGGACTGATTTAGTTGAAATCACTGTGGCTTGAGGGTGGGGGTGGTTTAACCTCTAGATTCCCTGTTGGTTATGTTTGGTTGATCCCATGTGATCCCACATTCATGCTTGGAATATGGCTCGGGGGTGATTGGGTTGGAAGAAAGAATTGGTTCAACCCCAATCTATGGTTGGGTGTTACGTGGAAGTCCCTGACTTAGTTGGTACTATGTATATGTTATTATGTGTTATTCTTTGATGACAATCTATGAGAACATGTTCTAGTTTATTGTGTGATTTTATGATTGTTGGTCATGGTTACATTATGGTTAAATGTTGGTTATAAGCATGGTGTATTTCTCATTACGTGATGTGCTCTTATTATTGTTTTATTCCATGGTTTGACAGGATCCTGGTTATTTTATATGAATGCATGGGATAATATGTATTTGATGCAACTAGTAAGAGAGGGTAGTAATCCTTCTTGATGATACTCTGATGAAACTAATGAAACATTGATAATTATGCATCCATGACCTACAGGTATTATGTTTACAACGTGTCTGTCTAAAGGATTAACATGTGTTTGGCAAGCTTGAATAAGAACAAATCTTAGAAACAAGATGAAAATACTCAGGAGCTTTGTTGGGAAAGTTCTACAAAGTTGGCCTATAGGCTAAGTGTAAAAATCTGGAACAAAGTCCCTGGCCGTAGGCATAGACTGGGAAACTTCAGTTGCAGCTACATTGACGATGGATTTTGTGTGTGGCTAGAGGCCTATGGTTGCATGGATTAGTCTTCATGCGTGCGGCTAGGCTATGAAATTAGGATAAAAGTGGGCTATGAAATAAGGATAAAAGTGGTTCTAGTTTAGGGAAAAGGTTACCAGTGTGAATTCTTTGATATCTGGGTGATCATGTGTCCCTGGATGGTTGCAGTAAGTTGGTAGTAGACCCCACTTCCATAACATGACCTTGGATGTTGCATCATGCATAGTAGCTCTCAGCTCATTTTTACCTTGGTGAGCTTGTAAAAGTGGGTAAAAATGGGTTGGGGTGTTACAGAGTGGTATCAGAGTAGGTTCACAGCATTGGACCTTGGGGTAAATTCTGATTGTTATGCATGCATGCCATTTGTCTATATGTTTACCATGTATGTATGTCAGCTATTTATTGTTATTGCTATTATATCCATGTACATTATATGCTTATATCATGCTAATTTGAATTGACCTATGCAAATGCAATAGCCTCACAAACAATAAGTTTGGGTAATTCTTTTGATCATGCCTTTTATTTTATCTAACAATGATATGTTTCAAGAAATAGAAGGCCAAAAGATGAAGAGAAAAATGGTGGATTACCATTCATATGAATCCCTATACAGGCTAGAAGAGAAACTAGTGGGATGGGATAAGTCAGTTGACCAACAGGGAGAGGGGGACTCTCCTGATCTAACAGATACATTGAGAAGTCTAAAGGCAGAGATTATAAGATGTAAAGAAGATAATGAGTAGTTGATTGAAGCCTAGTAAAGGTTTGTGAAAGCTTAAGAAAAGAAAGTTGAGGTCAATGTAGTTATTTTTCAAAACCTTTCAGATTCACAAAAGCAGGGACAATAAGGGATTAGTCATGGAGATAGTCAGAAAGAAAAGACTAATGGTGTAGATGGAAGTAGGTCTCAGAAAAGGTACAGGATGGATAGGGATGATACAATAAAGAGTGGTAGACTCTTGGATACACCTGAGAGGAGGGCTAGTACGCATGGATTTTATTCTAGCTTTACTTCTAGGAGACATCATTGCCATCACCACCAACATCATTATTAGAGGAGTGAGAAGGGGGATTTGCAAAAGGAATTCATGAAATCTAAGCCTCTGACTTTTGATGGTGAGATGACCAAGTTAAAGATGCATAAGCATGTATGCTTGGAATGAGAAAATATTTCAGACTTCATGGTTACTTAGAGAATATGAAGTCCAAGATAGCTACTTTCAGTCTCAAAGGAAAATCATATATCTGGTGGGAAGAAGTCAAGCATGTCAACGGAATTAGGGAAGAAAATCTCACTTGGAATGAATTTGAAAGACTCTTTAGAAAGAAGTGTTGAGAAATGTAACTAGTTTTGGTCTTGATAATTATTGTACTCATTTCAATATGTATCCTATGTAACAAACAAGAAAAAGGAAAGAAAATTTCTTATTACCAAAGCATGGGTTTCATGCTCATTATTGATGGTCTTCTAGGTAAAAGCTGTAGAAATTTTCTACAAATCCAACTTTGATACCATGTAGATATTTCTACAAATCTAGCTCTGATACCATGTAGAAAATCTGATGTAGGTTAACCCGATAATGCAATATAAGTCAAAGCATAATACTATAACCTACTTCTACTATCAATTTGCAGAAGCTTAAAGATCGAGCTGAACAATATAACCAGAAGAAGAAGAATCAATGGCACAATACACATGAAAATACTTTTGGGGAAAGCCTCAGCTAAAAACCCCACACTATTGTATTATCATACATGGTGGAAACACATAAGAATTATACAAAGCCTTAGCTCTCACAGCTAGCCAGCTCTTAGTACAATCCTCACAAATGCTCACAGGCAATCATGGCTTCTCTCCAACCCTCCTCTCTGCCCTCCAAGCTCCTATTTCCTTGTGTTGTTCCTTGTGGATGATTCTCCTCTTACAAAGTGGATGACCTCCTTCAAAACTGCACAATCCTCAAGGATTAAATCCTTGACTGCATGCATGAGTTTTCTCCATGAGAAAACACATGAAACTGATAGTACACTATCCTTGACTTTAATCTCAACTGAGTATTTCTCATAATAGACATGCATGAGTTTCTAATGAGGGAACCTTCAGTTAACTGGAGTAGCACTAGTTGAGTGCATGCATGCATCAACTGACTATTAACTCTCTATTAGTTCCTCAAACATTTTGGAACTAATTTAACTAGACTTAACTCAATAAACTGAGTTAACTAATTACAACTCAAATATAACTCAATCTTATCTCCTTAATTTAAGGGATAAATCTTGCATGACTTCAGAAAGACTTCTAACTTGAATTTCTCCAACTAATTAATTTAAAATAAATTAATTAATTATTTCCAAGTAGCTATTAAGACTAAATTCGATTTTAATTCACAATTTAATTCAAGGACAAATTAAATTGGAATATTCTTGTTGCCATATTTCAACAAAAGCATGTTCTTTGTGCTTCTAGGATTTGTTAGGTCTTAGGATTTATGGTCATGAGTCAAAGGAGTTAACATCATGTTGATTAGACTCTTTTTGGAAATTTGTAATCGTAAAAAGAATTATTTTTAGTCTAGAAAGTCATGGAATCTCCAAGAGTACAATTCGGACCTAGGATCCTCACTTCAGCCTAAAGGATGGAATTTGACCCCTTGAGAAGGCTATAAAAGGAAGCAGTTTGACCTCATTTGGACACACTCACTCACAAGTTCGATCTATCAAGAAAAGAGGTCAATCTATAGCTGGGAAGCAGGGAAAAGGAGAGTGAAAGTCTAGGGGAAGCTAGGAATATGAAATTTGTTGTTTATGGGCTCTATCTCTCTCACACGTGAAAGAAGCTAGGGTTTCTGTAGCCAAAAAAAGGCCGAAGTTGCAGGACTGAATTGTTGGGGAGTGAAGTTGTTGATAGGGAGTAGAATTGTATGAAAAAGTTGTCGGATAGAGAGAAATTCTTCTCTTGAACTTGTTTACCTTGGGATGAGACTATTTTTCTCCAAGAAGGTCCCTAAAGGAAGATATATTAGGGATTTTGCATTAGTGGCTTGGAAAAATTTGCTGGAGGAGGAAGTTGTTAGGTCAAGTAGCTGGGTAGTGGCTCGCAGGTCGAATTTGCAATGAAGAAGCAGTTTAAGGGAAGGTCAGGAGGAAAGGGCTAACTTCGTATTGGGAGAAGGACTTGGTCTAGGGATTAGGTCATTGTATCTCATTTGAAGAAAAATATAAGAAGAGAAGAGTTTCGAGGTTTTCCCTTGGAAGGTTTTTTCCCTTGCTAAAAGCATATAGCTGTGTCCTCCTTTATTCTTGAATTTTTATTGATATTTTGCTATGAAAATAACTAACTAAAAAACATAAACAAGATAACTATTTTTCACAAGAAATTATCAAGGTTGGAGAAGATAAGTTATAATTTATGCCAGTTCATATTTTCTAACATGGTATCAGAGCTAAGGTGGGTGAGGAAGGCAGCTGAAAGGACACTAGAAAGAATTGTTGATCAAGGAATAGCAAACTCTCAAGGTATAAAAGAAGAATATTTTCTCTTGAAGGGATATGGTTAAAGGCTTGTTGGTAGAAGACCCTTCTAATCTAGGGTTTCTACATTGAAGAAGATTAAGAACTACATCAATCTCAACAAGGGTGTTGATCTCCCAAAAGGAAGTCTACTTGGAAGGTATCAATATCGAAAGTTGTTTGTGGAGGAATGCTAGGGAACATATTTCAAGGGCATCATCAAGAACTCTCTGAAAGGTATTGAATACATCAAGAAGGTTGGAAATACTATTCAAGTAAGTATTGTACTATCTCATAATGGTTGAATCTTCAAGTTATGTAATTTCTTTCTGCAAGAAGAGAAACAAGCTCATTGGGGTAGTAAACTATCTAGCATGGAAGAAGAGGATTGACTTGATACTCACATAGCAAGATGTAATGGAATATGTTGCCAAAGAAATTACTGAACTTGGGGACGACAAGACACAAGCACTAGCAAGGTACACAAAAGGGGAAGTAAGAGATCAAAGGATCATAGTAGAATCAATCAAGGATTCTCTTGTTCCCTTTGTATCAAATTTGAATACTTCCAAGACCATGTACGACAAGCTAGTGAATTTGTACTTTGTAAGTACAACATGTCAAAATATGTCTTTGCAGAACAAGCTACATAGAATGAAGAAATAAAAGGATGAAGATATGGAATCCTTCCTCATCAGAGTCTCTTAGTTAATGGAAAATTTACAAGGACTTGGGGATTCAATTACTGATTCAAAAGTCACCTTATGTGTTCTCAATGCTGGCACTAGAATGTTGCAACTTTGCAACAAGTATCTACTCCGAGAAAGATTCAACTCCCTTTGATGAGTTGTGGGCACAATGCATACTAGAAGAATGAAGAATCAAAGTCAAGGATGACATTGGATCTAATGAGGAAACTCAAACCTTTCTGGCCCGAGTCAAGAAGATGAAGAAGGAAAAGTTTGGAAAGTCCAAGAAGAAAGATATGTCCAAGGTGCAATGCTTCAATTGTCAATAATTTAGACACTATAAGAGGGACTGTCCAAATCAACAGATAAATAAGAGAAAGGATATCAGTGAAGCTAGTGTAGCCGAAGTTGTGGGAGAACCTGAGAAAAAGGAAAAGAAGGAAGAAGTGAAGGATCTTTACTACTAAAGAAGGTTCATATGTTTTGCATAAGCATCATATGATAGTAGCATGTTTTGGAATTTACGTGATTAAATTTCTTTGTAGAGATCACCTAGGATAGAATGTTAGACCTTTTTGCATAAGTGTTCATTCAAATATTATCTAGCATTATGTTAGAGGTTGTCATCTTGTTGAAATGGATCATTATGATCTGAGAAGGACCATCATCTTGGAAATTGCTTGGGAAGAGCATCATGAAAAGAATAGTATGTTTTCTACGTAATGTGGAAACATGTTGGTACAAAAGGATGAAGGATTGCAATGGGTCAGAATGAAATTTTTTTGTATGGATAACTAGATGATTGGATGAAAGCATGGGAATGAATTGATAAGATTCATGTATGTGAATCTTATGGAACAAATTTTGTTAGAAAGATATGTTTATGTATTTATGATGTTGATGGGACTTATTTAAAAGTATATAAAAGATTAGTACTTTCTCTAGAATATGTATTTGATATTGATTAACATCTAGTATAATCTCTGTAAGAAAAGTTTTAACTTCGTAATCAAGTTTGATCCTTGGGCACTCTAATGCAAGAAGGAAAGATAACTTGGAGATGGTAGATGAGGATGTTGATGGAACGAGGTGGTCACCGCGGTGAGGTAAGACCATTTCATTTTAGTTTGGTTATCTGGTTAACATATTATCTTGCTACCTCGTAGAATGTTGCAGGAATACATCATAACAAGTGAGACAAGGTCAACTGTTGTAATTTCCCCCAATAATAATAAAAATAATAAATAATAAATAATATAATATAATAAATGATAAACAATAAAGAAAAGATAATAATGGTAAATAAATAATACAAATTAAAGAAAAGATAATAATAGCAAATAACTAATAAATAATGAAGATAATATAGTAATAATAAATAATAATACTAAAGCTCTAAATAAATATATATAAGATTAAACTATAAAAATAGTAAAAATAAGTAAAGTTATCAAAAAGTAAAAAATGAATAAAATAAGAAAGAGTTAAATTAAGAAACATATTAAATTAAGTAAAACTTAAAATGAAGAAATAAAAGTTGCATGTTGACACATGGAATGTGTGCATGCAGACCCTTTCCATTTTTTAATCTATTTAATGGACGATGAGGAAGATGAGAGAAATCATTCGTTCGTCCATTCTCTTGGGAGAAAAGTATTGTGAGACAAAGGATTCCCTCACAGTAGTACATTGATTGAGGGCTCGGGGGTGGCTAGTGGTAGAAAGATTACATGCAGCTGAGCTTACGGTTGGGTGGAAAGTCATCCCCAAAATTTTGTTGTGGTTAAAAGAATTCAAAGAGCATTCAACTCCAAAAGCATAAGTAAGGAACATCATCAATACAATAAGTTGTCTCTACTCATGGTTTTTCAAAATTCTATATTAAATAGTTGAATAGTTGTCTATTGATTTTTAATCATATAATTTGATGTAATTAATTGTATATTTTAAATTAGGGTTGTTACATATGGTATCAAAGTGATTCTCAACTCTATATGACCTCTAGGTAAAAGTTTTAGAGAAATTTTTAATTAGATTTATCAATAATTTTTGCTTCCGATGATAAAGTGAATTTAATCAAAATAGATTTGCACAATAATTACAATATATTTTTTACAATATATACATACATGGTAATGATATATAAAATTATATATATTTTTTCTAAAATTAAATGGTTTTAATTTAAATATTATCATAGAAGTTATTAAACAAATACCCTACCAATTATTTTAAGAAAGTAGATAAATATTATTTATTTAATCATTAAAAATAAATTTTGAATTTTTCTTATTTGCACATTACATACTCTACCATATATATTGGTGTGCATACTACATCATTATAATTCTTTTATTAGAAAAAAGGTATAAATAATACACAATCCCATCCTATCCATTGTGAAAAAAAAAACGAGTTGTCTTTAATGAGACTTTTTGGAAGCTTTTCCGGTGGGTTTTTCCAGTCTAATTTCTCTAAAATCCGATAGGAATTTATTAAAATCGCAAGTTTGATGGGTAACCCCTGCACAATTGAAGTGCTCTAGGAGTTTTTCAGGGTGTTGAATCCATATATACAGTCAAAAACAAAAGTTTAAGTAACACAAATCAATATTTCACCTCAATTATAATTTAATTTTTTCACTTGTAGTAGTTACCCTTGAATGATCGCTCTCAAAACGATGAAATCCAACTAGGGTTTGACAACCTACGAAACCCTGAAAATCCTGAGGGCGGAGCCTAGGAATGAACAACAACAGATTGATAGAGGAGATATGCAAGTCTCAACGGTGGGGGGGGGAGATCCCCTCCTATCGGAATGTAACAACCAGCGAATTAAGCAGGAAAAATATAAACTAGCCAAGTTCCCCTGAAGTCGTCGGCCCTAACAATGGTCCTATCCTTGGAGCTCGATGGTAGGCAAGAAGTAGAGGGCAGTGTTTTCCATGTGCAATGGAGAAACCCATATTTGTAATCCCTTTGAACAAACTAGAGAAATATTGCAGTTATATGAAGGATCATGCGATGATATGAAAATTCATCAGAGTCTGGCCAACGGAGAAAGACTTGATAAAGTGGATCCAGCAGAAATGGCAGCCAAAAGGCCATGTAGAACTAAAGTTGGGAGCCAGAGGATTTTTCACAGTAATATTCTCAAACCTGCAGGATAAGGAAAGGGTCTTTGAAAATGGTCCATATTTTCACCACAATGCAGGGTTGTTCATGAGATACTGGGAGGAATGCTATAACCCAGATAAGGAGCAATTTTTGGCAGCCCCTGTTTGGGTCTATCTCTTTGGCCTCCCAATGGATTTATGGGACCCGGAAATACTGGAAGGCATAGGTAACTCAATAGGAAGATTTGTCAAAATAGAAAAATCCACACGCAGGGGACGATATACCTCCTATGCCCGAATCTGTGTTTATATGAATATTTCGGATCCCATCCCTGAATCGGTAGAACTGGAATATAAAAAAGAAATATGGTAGCAGACCTTGGATTATGAGCACATCAACTTCTGTTTCCACCGGTGTCATGAGTATGGCCACCTGTACAAAGCATGCCTGATGAACCAGGAGGACCGGTTAGACCTAAAGGAGGAACAAAAGAACCCCCCACAAGAGGCAAATGAGGGGTTCAAAGAGGTCATGCATAAGAAGAAGACCACGAGAATGCAACAGAATCTAGGAAACCATAACCAAAAGCAAAGGGAAAATAAGAATAGATATGAGGTGTTGCAAGAGGAAGGAGAAACAATAAATGAGACAGAAACAATGGAGAATCAGGACAGAGAGAAGGAGAACAATCATGCTAAATCAATGACCACCCCAAAGAGAAAAGCCCAAATAGATTTGACAAAAAAATAAGAACATGAACCAGTAGATCTCACCGCAATGGAAGTCGATGCAGCCAGGGATGAGTTGAGCATGGAAGAGGAAGTTCTGAAAATACTCTTGAATGAGTGGAGACACCTCGATGAAAGATTCGTTCCATAGGATCAAAAGAAATTGCACAAAGAAACCTTCCAACAATACATGGCTATCCAAGGCCAGAGACAAGGAGACATAGTAGAGAAGCTCGGCATGCAACAAGAAACTTCCCAGGAACAACACAACTGAAGTAAAGGAGGGAATAAGGGGGAGAAGAAATCTACAGGAGTCAATTCAAATAATGGGAGAGATGCTGGTAAACACGGGAAGAGTAGTACCACTTTCAGCAGTATTCCAACAACTTAATAAAGTTAACCAATGATAGTGATCTCATGAAACGTAAGGGGCCTTAACAATTGAGGAAAACAAAGGTACCTACAAGATCATTTGAAAAATAAAAGACTCAAATAGTACTCCTACAGGAAACAAAGGTATCAGGAGAAAAAATAGAGGATATACTACGAAAAATGAAACCATGATTTGAAGCAGTAGCATTAGATGCAAAAGGAAGCGCAAGTGGAATCGCTCTATTATGAAATCTTGTTGATGTAATGATGGATTACTAGATAGGAATGTCAAGAATTTTGACTGGAAGATTTCACAACATAGGGACCAAAGAATGGATCATCATTTCGGCAGTATATGGGCCTCACACTCCTGGAGAGAAAGAAAGCTTTATCCAGAGTATTAGGAAACTAAGTCAAATGCATACAGAAAAACTATGGTTAATAGGAGGGGATTTCAATTTGATAACTTCACTAGCAGAAAAATAGGTGGGATAAGAAGGGAAGAACAAAAAATGGAGCAGTTTAGGGACATGCAAGAAGAGCTACAACTAGTAGATATTTCGACCATCAATGGAACTCATACCTGGAACAACCGCAGAGGAGGAACCCGCCAAATAGCATCTAGGTTAGACCGGTTCTTGGCAACGAAAAATTTAATAAGTAGGGATGTATACTATGAAGCATCAATCTTGCCATGCATGGGATCTGACCACTGGCCAATTAGGCTGGAAGTAGACATGAAACAAGGGCAGAACAAGAGGTCATTCCAGTTTGAAGCCTTCTGGCTTCGGGACCCTACCTTCCTAGAAAAAATGAAGGAATGGTGGAGATCGAGTACAGAACAGGGGAGGAATAAAATGCATACATTCTAGCTACGACTGAAAGAAATCAAGGGAAAAATAAGGAAATGGAACATAGAAGAATTTGGAAATATCCAGGAAGATCGGGAATTGCTCTGGTCTAGGATGCAACGAGTTCAACAACAGATAATTACCAAAGGCTGCTCGTGACCCATAGTGGAGGAAGAAGGAAATTTACTAACTATGATTGAGGAAAGGAGGAAGCAAGAAGATATCTTGTGGAAATAGAAATCGAGAGTCTAGTGGCTCCGAGAGGGGGAAAGGAACCCATTTCTTCCACAAAGCAATGATACAACATAGACAATACAACTGAATTTTCTCATTACTAGACCTAGGAGGAAACTAGATGGTTCAAAATGATGAGATGGAAAATTTGTTGGTGAATCACTTCCAAAACATTATGACAAAACCGAATCCTGACAGGTTAGAAGCTATAAACAGGATAACCAGGCATATCCCCCAATTAGTAAGCAGGGACCAGAACTTAGCACTAATGAGGGCTATTACCTTGGAAGAAGTGGAGGAGGTAGTCAAAGGACTGGCAAAGAATAAAGCGTCGGGTTCGGATGGCTTCACGATAGAATTTTTTCAGGCAACATGGTTGATTCTAGGAAAAGATATCCTAGAAGTAGTGGAAGAATCTAGAAGAAAAAAAAAGGTACATCCTGCCCTAAACTCAACTTTTATAGCTCTTATTCCAAAATATGATCACTCTGAAGAGCCCCAGGGGTTTAGACCTATAGCACTATGCAATGTAATTTATAAAATCCTCTCAACTATAATGGTAAATCGGCTCAAACTGATCCTCCCAACCTTAATCTCCCAAGAGAAAACTGGTTTTGTTAAAGGTCAAAAAATTTTGGATGGTATAGTTACCGCTCAAGAGGCAATCCATTCCCTTAAGAATCACAAATTCAAAGGAATGATGATCAAGCTAGACTTGTCGAAATCATACGACCATTTAAGATGGACCTACCTTCAAAGTATTATGGAAGCCTTTGGCTTTGACCCCTGATGGATAAATTGGATCTCTTCTTTCATATCGAACCCTATGTTCTCTAACCTACTGAAGGGAGAACCATCTGAGGCTTTCAACGCAACAAGAGGGCTAAGACAAGGAGACCTAATCTCCCCTTTTCTATTCATTCTAGCAGTTGAAGGTCTAGGAAGATATGTCAAAGCCAAAATTCAAGAAGGACAATTTAAAGGCCCGTGCATGTGGGGAAACGATCTTCCTTTAACTCATCAACAATTTCTTGTTGACATTATGATGTTCTATCAAGCTACTCTTAAGGAAGAAAGGTCCCTCTTGGCCATACTGCAAGGTTTTATGAATGCCTCAAGAACCCAGATCAATAAAGATAAGTTTGATATCTTTTTCTTTAACACAACTGCTCAATCTCAAGCCTTCCTGGCAAGAGTAATGGGCTTTCAAATAGGAACCCTACCATCGAAATACTTGGGGATTCCTTTAAGCCTTAACTTGCTCAAAGTGGAAAATTGGAAGGTTCTCCTGGAAAAGATTCAAGGCCGCCTTCTAGACCTTTCAATCCCTTAACATGGCTAGTAGAGTCATCCTTCTAAAGGTGGTGCTACAATCAATTCCTATATACCATCTCTCAAGTCTAGCAGTGCCCAAAATTGTATGCAATGACATGACAAATATCTTTAAGAAATTCTTGTGGCAAGGGCCACAAGCAACAAAGAAATGAGCTCTTCTTTCCTGGAACTGGCTAATGAAGCCAAGAAAAATAGGGGGTCTGAGCCTTTGAGACCTTACACTTTGAACTAGGTTATGGGGGCCAAGCTATGGTGGAGATGGATACAGGGAGGTAATGACTTATGGAAAGAAATCTGGGGAAGAAAATACGAAATGCCTAGGATGACTGAAGGAAGACTGAGAACCCAGGAAAATACAAAGGGATTGACTATATGGAACCTAGCAGTAGAAAATAGAGAATTGATAAGAAACCACAGCTTCTAGGAGATCAAGGGAGGGGATAAGGCCAAGTTCTGGCAAGATTCCTAGCAGTAGAGGGAAAAACTATTCAGTAGGTAGGACCTAGTGGAAATATTCTTAAACACAAACCGACCAGCAAACAAGACAGTGAATAAATTCTGGGAAGCAGAAGCAAGATTAATATGGAGAAAATGGAAGAGGAGACAACACTGGCTAAAAGCACCATACTTTCTCCAATGGGAAACCTATGATAAAGAGGTTGACTCCCATAGAATAACGATAACAGAAGGAACATATATTATAAGGTGGGGATACAAAATTAAAGGAATGTTTACTATACAAGAAGGATACTACCTGAAAGAAGAACACCAAAAACAACAAGGGATACCCATATGGGAATGAATATGGAAGGATCAACTATGGCCGAAAGTAGCTTTTTTCCTATGGGTGGTCCTCCATGGTTGCGCCCTAACATGGGACCAACTTCAGAAAAGAGGGATGCAGGGGCCATCGGTTTGTTGCACATGCAAAGGACAAATGGAAACAATGGAACATCTACTAAACTCTTGCATATATAACAACGTCCTATGTAAGAATCATGAAATTCTTGTTGGACACTCAGATAGAGATTACTCAAGAAGAAAAACAACAATGGAAAATTGGAGGAAGAAAATCTACCAGAGCCCCATCCTTAACTGAGCCTGGAACATCTCCTTAGGATTTCTCCTGTGGGTTGTGTGGAAAGTGAGAAATCAGAGAATATTCAAAGATGAAAAAAAGATGGCTACGGAGGTATGGAAGCTTATAATACAAAACATCCAGGAAACTATTTTGGCCGAGAAATGGTACCTAGAAGACTAGGAAACAACACCCTAGGAGAGCTGAATAATGGCAATGCTCAATCTAAATATGTAAATGTTGATGCCTAACTCCTGGAAGCTGAAACCTATACCCCTGCAATCCCTACCATACTTCGATTTCCCTGCAGATAATTTCATAAAACTAAACTTTGACGGAGCTGCCAAAGGAAATGTGGGAGAAGCAGGACTAGGAGGAGTATTCAAAGACCACCAGGGCCAAACAATCCGACTATTTGCAATGCACTATGGAATAGTGAGCAACAATGAAGCAGAATTCAACACACTCAAATAGGGACTAGAAATCACTTGAAGGGAAATATTTCAGAAGCTGGTGGTGGAAGGGGATTCCACATTGGTGATTGACACAGTGAAAAACTCCAACATGGAGCCTAATGGGAAAAAATAAGCAAGAGCTGGAGAATGGCTAGATTAGTCCAGGAAATAGGAATCCTGGTACAAGGGATAGAATACCTCATTTTGACACATGTCCACCAATTGTGGAACATGGCAGATGATTTCTTAGAAAACTGGGGATGTGGAAAACTAGGAAGCAACTTGGACATCCCTGGGAACGAGATAAATCAAACAAAAGGAATGAAAATTCTTAGGGAGATCCTGGGAAAAGACAGGGAAGGAGGATAAAACCCTTGATCGGGGTGTGAAGGGACCCTAGATCTAGACAGAAATCAGTTATGATAGAAGGACTAATGAGGAGGGGACATGGGCGGCCCATCCAAGGACCCCACACGAAGGAGGCAAGAGGAGCCAGGAAATAGAGGCAAGTGGAGGATGCCTCGAGAAAACAAATAGGTAGGTGGGTGAACATTCAAGACAAAAAGGTGGTGAGAGAGCTAGGTGAATGCGTGTGAAGTACAAGAGGAGAAAGAGAGCCAGGCGCCGCGGGTGGTAGTGGAGAGGAGAACCTGGCCAACAGGAGAAGGGGCTGCTGTCGGCAACTGGATTTCGCTTGCAATTACCTGGAACGAAACTGGCATGTAAATCAAGCCTTCCTAAGTCTAGAATTGGCACCAATATTGCAAAATTGGAGGAGAGTCTAGCATAAAAGGAGGGTGGTGTCAAAATTAGTTGGAAAATGTTGGTCCTGCCTTAAGATGTTGATGTCTAGTTTCTTAATTCTGTGAGAAATGAACAAATACAATAATTTTGGTTTAATTGTCTGTTGTTAATATTTGGATATGAATTGACTGCATTTAACATATTATGCACCCTTAACATATTTAAATGTTAATTCCACTACATATTGAATGGTGTCATAAACCGGTACCTTCTGGTTAAATGACACTGGGATTATAACTCTAGATATCTAAAGTTTAGGAATTGGAATTTACACCCAACATGTTACACACTTATATAATGCAATGATATTTGTTGTAATTATCATCCTATTTCTTATTTTTTAATATTCCTTAACAATCATATTTGGTTTGTTAAAATTTCCTCAGGAATCTTAAGGAATCTATTTCTTATTTATCATCCTATTATGAATTATATTATTCGAAGACAAACCCAAGTCACCCCTGAGGTGGAAACCCCGCCTCGTGCCACTACAGAGATTGGAACCCCAGCGAAGCAAGCTATATTACGTTCCCTTGGGGAAATGACAAATATCTTTAGGGATTAGGTCACAAGCCAAGGTCAAGGTCAAAGAAATTATCAAGGTAAAGGAGGGGAGTTGGAACAAAAACAAAGACAATACTTAAATTCTCAATTCAATGCCGAAGATAGACAAACAAACCTTGTTATTATGAAAGAAATCTAAAAAACCAAATTACCAGAGTTCACAGGTCAAGATGGGGGTTCAAAAGCAGAAGCGTGGGTAATTGGTGTCAAGAGAGCACTTAGCTTTAAGGCATATACTTCAAGGGAAAAGGCCCAAATAACGATGAGTCTACTAAAAGGAGAAGCTTTATTATGGTGGGTAAATGAAGAAACAAAGATGAAAGTCACCCCATTGCAAATTACTTGGGAAATGTTTGAGGAAGCCTTAAGAACCAAGTACCTATCATAGGAGTATAAAAACCAACAAATGGGGGCTTTCCATGTAGTGTGATAAAATGGTAGATCTATCGAAGATTATGAAGTTGAATTCTATGGGTTGGTCCATCATGTGGACTATATGGTAGATGATAAATGTCAATTTGGAAGATTCTTGCATGGGCTCGATCCTTTTGCTCGAGCGGAAGTCGCCATGTAGAAACCCACCACTTTGGCAACAATCACTGGTTTAGCCAAAAAAGACCCGAGGATGATAAATATGAAAAATAAAATGGTGGCTGATGGAAATACAGAGAAGGAACACCCCACAATGAGGGTAAATAGATTAGGGGGAACCCATATGGATTCCAGGGAAGACAAAACAATGTTGCCTGGATTTCTATTGCAACTTTTGGGTTGCCTCCAAGAGGATGTAGGGGTCAACAGTACTTGAGAATAACTAATGGTGGGGGTAGAGGATTTGGTGGATAAGGACTAGGTCAAAGTTAGAATCAAGGTCAAGCAGAATGTTGGAAATGTGGAGGTCCACATTATAGAAGGGACTGTTCGAGGTATCAAGAAGGGATTAAACAATAGGGACACAAAGCAAAAGGAGGAAGACCACAAAACCCACATCAAATTCATGCCGCCATAAACCATTGCCAGGCCGAGCACCAAGCCACAATTCTGGAGTTCGCAAGTATGATAAACAGCATTCCTCTATCTGTGTTAATTCATCCAGGTGCCACTAATAGTTTTATTTCTCCTTCTGCACTGCTTAGATGTGGATTGGAAGCTCATGAGAAAAGTAAATTTAGAATGGTCTAAATGGCATCAGAATCTCAAAAATCAGTAGGATCATTGGTAAGGGATTGCATTGTTAACATTGGGGGATGTGACACGAAGATGAACATGTATATCATAACTCTGATGACTCTATTGTAGGAATGGATTGGCTTGAATCTAATCAAGTTATAATGGATTTCTATAATAAGACAACTCTCTTAAAAAATGACCAAGGAGAACCCACAATAATTGAGAGAATTAAACGTGATGTTATGTTGCACCTAATATTAGCGAAGAAGGTTAATAAGTCTATGAGGAAAGGATGCAAAATTTATGCAGTAGAGATGGTTTGGGCTGACGGGAAGTCCTTTGATAAGTTGCCCCCACTACTTTCTGAATTTGCAGATGTATTTCCTCCAGAGCTACCAGGCTTTCCTCCTGTTTGAGAAATTAATGTAGAAAATATGATGTAGGTTAACCCGATAATGCAATATAAATCAAAGCAGAATACTATAACCTACTTCACACAACGTGGAAATACATAAGAATTATATAAAGCGTTAGCTCTCACAGCTAGCTAGCTCTCAGTACAATCCTCACAGATGCTCATAGGCAATCTTGGCTTCTCTCAAGCCTTCCTCTCTGCCCTCCAAGCTCCTATTTCCTTGCGTTGTTCCTCTGGGATGATTCACCTTCAACCAAGTGGAACACTCTGATCTCACACACTGTCAAAACTGCGCAATCCTCAAGGAATGATGCCTTGACTGCATGCATGAGTTTTCTTTATAAGAAAACACATGCAACTGATAGTACACTGTCCTTGACTTTAATCTCAACTGGGTCTTTCTCAGAATAGACATGCATGAGTTTCTGATGAGGGAATCTTTAGTTAACTGGAGTACACTAGTTGAGTGCATGCATGCATCAACTGACTGTTAACTCTCTATTAGTTCCTCAAACAATTTGAAACTAATTTAACTGGACTTAACTCAGTAAACTAAGTTAACTAATTACAACTCAAATATAACTCAATCTTATCTCCTTAATTTAAGGCTTATCTCCTTAATTTAAGGTATAATTCTTGCATGACTTCAGAAATACTTCTAACTTGAATTTCTCCAACTAATTAATTCAAAATGAATTAATTAATTATTTCCAAGTAGCTGTTAAGACTAAATTCGATTTTAATTCACAATTTAATTTAAGGACAAATTAAATTGGAATATTCTTGTTGCCACATTTCAACAATTAAGTTTTCCATTTCTTTGAAACCGAGAACATAACCCATATCCAAAACACCTTATCAAATGACTGTCCTAGAGATTAATGAGTTGAGTATACAACGTAAATAACTACTTGATCAAGGATTCATCTGACCCAGTGTATCCCCTTGGGGTGCGCCAGTGATCTTTGTGAAGAAAAAAGATGGAACTCTTAATTTATTTATTGATTATTGAGATTTAAATAAGGCCACCATTCAAAATCGGTACCCCATGCCTCGCACAGGTGACCTCTTTGACCAACTAAAAGGAGCTTTAGTAATTTCCAAGATAGACCTATAGTCATGTTACCATCAACTAAGAATAAAAGAGGAGGAAATACCTAAGACAACATTCAGAACACGATATGGACACTATGAGTTTATTGTTATACCATTTGGTTTGACTAATGCCAATACAGCCTTCATGAACTTGATGAATAGTGTTTTCCACAGATATGTGGACCATTTTGTTCAAGTGTTATTAGATGAAATCCTCCTTTATTCCTACAATGAGAAGGAGCATCAAGAGAACTTGAGATTGATACTTCAATGCCTTAGAGAACATAACCTATATGGGAAACTTACTAAGTTTTCTTTCTTTGAGAAGGAAATTCAATATCTAGGCCATACCATTAGTGGGAAAGGCATTGTAGTGGATCACAACAAGATTGAAACTATAATGGATTGGACTAGTCCTAGGAATGTCAAATAAGTACACAACTTTATGGGGTTGGCAAGCTATTATAGAAGATTTGTAGAAGGAGTCTCACAGATATCCAGTCCCATCACAACCCTCCAAAGGAAAGGAGTTAAGTTTGAATGGATAAGTGAGTGTGAGAGAGCATTTAATGAGCTAAAGCGACGATTAACAACCGCCACAATATTAAATGTTCTAGACATGGACAAGGACTTTCGTGTATGCATGGATGCATTAGGAGAAGGATTAGGTGCAGTTTTGATGCAAGATGGAGGGGTTATCGCTTATGCTTAATGTAAACTCAATAGCCATGAAATCAATATGCCACACATGATCTAGAATTAACTGCAGTTGTAATGGCCTTGAGACTATGGAGACATTATTTGATGGGGCGTCAATTTGAATTAAGAATGGGTCATAAATGTCTTGAGCATATATTCATGTAAAACGAACGTAATGCTCAATAACGACGTTGGAGTGAGCTATTTAGTGAATATGATTTCAGGATATCCTACATCAAGGGGAAAGAAAATAAGGTTGCACATGCTTTAAGCAGGAGACCGAAAGTTCATTCAATACTGTCATTGAAGATAAACTTGAGAAGCCAAATTCTAAACCACCTAATAGGTCAATACCAACAAATAAAATTTTCCTTACTAGAAGAAGTACCAATGGCACCCAAGTGGGAAGGATACACCTTAGATAATGATGGATTTCTATGATATAAGGGTAAGATGTACATGCCAACTAATGACGAGCTTCGGAAATTAATAATGAGGAAGCCCACCAAGCTCCATATGTTGCATATCCAGGAGTCCAAAAATGTATGCAAATTTAAAACGACTATTTTTCTGGATAGGAATGAAAAAAGATATAACACAGTTTGTGGCTCGATGTTTAGAATGTCAATGGGTTAAAGTTGAACATCGTCACCTTGTAGGTCTTTGACAATCCCATGATATACCAAAAACTAAGTGGGAAGTTGTTTTGATGGATTTTGTTGGAGGTTTACCTATGAATTCTCAAAGACATGACTTCATTATGGTTGTTGTTGATAAATTAACAAATATTGCTCACTTCATTCTAGTTAAGAGCACCTTTTAGGCACCATATATTGCTCAAGTTTTACTAAAAGAAATAATTCACCTTCATAGAGTTCGCCGGAAAATAATACCTGATAGAGATGCACGTTTTAACTCCGGATTTTGGAAAATCCTTTTACAATCTATGGGAACACAACTAAACTTCAGTATTGCATATCATCCAGAGATATATGGGAAAACAGAAAGAGTAAACCAAGTATTAGAGGACATGCTAAGAATGTATGTCATGGATCAACAAAATCAATGGGAGAAATACCTTCCCTTAGTGGAATTTGCATACACCAATAATTATCACAGTTCAATTCAGGAAGCTCCCTTCGAATTATTATATGGAATACCATGTCGTACTCCATTAAGCTAGGATCAATTAGAGGATCGAGTCATGTTGGGACCTAAAATGCTCCAAGAAATGGAAGAAAAAATGGCTACAATTAAGCAAAGGCTAAAATAATCCAAGGGATCGCCAGAGAAGTTGTGCTGATGCAAAGAGAATTGATAGAAGCTTTGAGGGAGGAAGCCAAGTTTTTGTTAGAGTCAAAACCTCTAAGGGTTCCTTCATATTTGGCAAGGGAACAAAGTTATCCCCTAGATTTTTTGGCCCATTTAAGATCCTAGAGAGAATCAGACCAATTTATTATAAGCTCAAGTTGTCATTCCATCTAAGAAGGATGCATAATGTTTTTCATGTTTCAATGCTTAGCAAATATGTACCTGAACCATCCCATGTGTTTAAATTTGAGAAATTACAGGTTTCCGAGGAGCGAATTCTTTGGGTCAAACCATTCTGTATATTGGATCGTTGGGTTCGTCAACTTAGGAATTGTGAGTTTGAGAAAGTTAAGGTCTAGTGGGACCAATATAGCCCAGGGTCAACTACCTAGGAAGATGCAGATGCTATTTTTAATGAATTTCCTTATCTATTTGATTAAATTGTGTGGCGAACTAGATAGGAGCGCATAACTTAGGGGTTGTTGAGTATAATGTTGGGATGAGATTCATGACATGATGGTAATGATGCACATGTGGTTCTTATTTATATAGTTGTTATGATAATGATGTTGTATGCTTATGATGAATATGATATGCATAGGAATTGTTATGTTATATTTAGGTATATTGACATGTGGTTCATTTATTATGTGGTGATATGTCTTTGATATTGAATGTTGATGTTATAACTTAGGAGGATATTATGATGTGAAGCATGTGGTAATTGTATGTAGATTTATGACATGCAGAATTTTGTGATAACAACGATACTATGTTCTCATGACGACATGAAAGACTTAGCACGTGGATTATTTTCTATGATACTATGATGTTATATCTAATGCATTGGATGTATGATGATATGTGGAAATTGATAGGAAATCCATTAATGGGCTGAGAGGGATGATTTATTTGATTATCTCATGGGAGCCCATACCTGCGAGGGAGAATATGTAACACCATATGGGCTGGGAACAAACTCAATCAACACTACATATGTCAGTGGTTCCTTTGTGTTGTATAGCTCTTGATGGATAGCTCTTGAGGGGCCATGGGACCACCTTCATGAGACCAAGTGCCTGATATTGGATTGGGATGTGAAAGTCTGGTGGGGGTGTAAGGACCTTGATGCCTGGGGTTGTGCACCTTAGTGAGTGTGGAGGGAGTGGGCTAGCCTTGCGAGATACCTAGAGTCATGGAGTGCTAGGACCGGATGCTTGCCTTAGGGAAGATGAGGTCTGAGTCGGGCGCGAGCCTTGGGGCCAACCTTGGGATATGGTACATACCGATGAGGCTTAGTTATGGTTCCGAAAGTAGGAAAAATGACAAATATTCCTTGGGATTTCCCAGGTGTTGTGGAAACTTTCAATGCCTGCTAGTTATACTAGTTCAGTAGTGGGTGTAGGGAAAACATGAAGTAATAAATAACTAAATAAATAAAATGTTAAATGATTCAACTTAACTTCAGGATGAAGTTCCTTAAAGAGGGGGAGTATGTAATGTTCCCTAATAATAATAATAATTATAATAAATAATATAATATAATAAATGATAAACAATAAAGAAAAGATAATAATGATAAATAAATAGTAAAAATTAAAGAAAATATAATAAGAGTAAATAAATAATAAATAATGAAGATAATATAATAATAATAAATAAATAAAATAGTAAATAATAATACTGAAGTTCTAAATAAGTAAATATAAAATTAAACTATAAAAATGGTAAAAATAAGTAAAGTTAATAAAAAGTAAAATAAAATAAAAAAGAGTTAAGTTAAGAGAACTATAAAAATAGTAAAAATAAGTAAAGTTATCAAAAAGTAAAAATGAATAAAATAAGAAAGAGTTAAATTAAGAGAAATATTAAATTAAGTAAAACTTAAAATAAAGAAATAAAAGTTGCATGTTGACACATGGAATGTATGCATGCGAACCCTTTCCATTGTTTGAGCTATTTAATGGATGATGAGGAAGATGAGAGACATCTTTCCTTCATCCATTCTCTTGGGAGAAAAGTATTCTGAGACAAAGAATTTCCTGGCAGTAGTACGTTGATTGAGGGATCGAGGGTGACCAGCTATAGAAAGATTACGTGCAGTTGGGCCTATAGTTGGGTGGAGATTCGTCCCCGAAATTTTGTTGCGGTTAGCTTAATTCAAAGAGAATTCAACTCCAAAAGCATAAGTAAGGAATATTGTCAATACAGGAAATTCGTCTCTACTTGTGGTTTTTCGAAAATTCTACATTTAATAGTTAAATAGTTGTATGTTATTATTAATCATATAACTTGATGTAATTATTTGTAAATTTTAAATTGGGGTTGTTACAACTATATGGATGAAAAGTATTAAGGGAATCCCAATATACAACATCTGGAAACTATGAAGTCAAGATGTGTTCATCTTGGAAAGTAGAAGTGCGAGGAGATAACCTGAAGGTCAAGGAAGATCACTTTTATAAGGAATCCACGATCAAATAGAAGTTTGAGAAGGCTCAATACAATGCCTTCATGTCAAAGATGGAAAGTGATGAGCAAGAAAGATGACCTAGATCTTGTCACAAGATCGAAGAGTGGAGATGGTTCCATGATACCTCAAAAAGAAGCAGGCTTGATGCAAGAGATGTGAAGACAAGAGGGAGCCATATAGCTATGTAAAATTGGTAGTTGATACTCTGATGAAGACAAGCTATAAGGCTTGTGGTGTTTCCTTCCATTTTTGGAAGGAAGTTCAGAATCTCCTCTGATTTTTGAGAGGGAGAAAAAGGAGTCTCCTTGAATAAGGAGCAAGGTTCTATTCTCAATATTAAGGAAGAATAGGGATGTCCTCTAGGTTTGAGAGGGAGTGATATTTGATATCACATGTGCATTCTTCTCTTCAGGTAATTAAGAAATAATGATGGAGGATTGGATAAGAATTTGTGGTTTCCTTGAGGATAGACCATCTAAGAAAGGAAAGGGGATTGATACTCCTTGAGGATTTGAATCAAAGAGAGGTACTAGTCCCAAGGATCCACAATCTTTGGGAATGGGACAAGAATTGAAGAGAAGAAGTGTTCGAAGAGTACCGATATTCATTGAGGACTCAGGTATGGAGATCCAAGATAAGTATAGTCCTAAAAGGACATACTTTGTGGACATCCGGATGGTGTATGTACCTTAGAGAGGAAGTGTGGTATCACACATAAAGCATCCAAACATAATGCTCTTGAATTAAAGAAGAGCTTGTCTAGTTAAGCCTTAGGGATAGTGTTGGTCATGATGTTGATGCTTACTATATGGCTTATTAATTTGACTCTTCATGAGAACCCTTCAGTTTGAGATATGACATTGTATTGGTTGTACAATTATGAATACCTTCCTAGTTAAGAGGGAGTGTTGAGAAATGTCACTAGTTTCAGTGTTCATAATTGTTGTACACATTTCAATATGTATCCTATGTAACAAACAAGAAAAAGGAAAGGAAATTTATTATTATTAAAGCATGGGTTTCATGCTCATCATTGATGGTATTCTAGGTAAAAGCATGTTCTTCTTGCTTCTAAGATTTTTAGGTCTTAGGATTTATTATCATGAGTCAAAGGAGTCAACATCATGTTTATTACACCCTTCCGGGAAATTTGTCATTGTAAAAATAATTATTTTTGAGTCTAGAATCTCCAAGAGTATAACTCAGCCTAAAGGAGGGAATTCGACCCCTTGAAAAGGCTATAAAAGGAATCAATTTGACCTCATTTGTATACACTCACTCACAAGTTCGATTTATCAAGGAAATATTTTGATATGTAGCTGGGAAGCTACGCAAAGGAGAGTGAAAATCTAGGGGAAGCGCGGAAGAAAAAATTTGTTGTTTCTGGGCTCTATCTCTCTCACATGTGTGAAGAAGCTAGGGTTTTGCAGCCAAAAAGAGGCCGAAGTTGCAGGTCTAAATTAGTGGGGAGTGAAGTTGTTGTTGGGTGTCATGTTCCCAATTTTTGTGAGTGCAAATTTGCTGAGTTTTTCCAATTTTGGAAATATTAAAAAGGAGAAATATGATTTTGTGAGAGAAGGGAAAACTATTATTTTAATGGGATGATGACAAAATAATATTTTATTGAGTAGGAGGACAAATCGTTATTTTAATAAACTGTCGAAAAATTAATATTTTATTAGAGAAGCAAGGATAATTATTACTTTATCGAAATGGTGGAAAATTGTTATTTTATTCAAATGGCGGCAAAAGTGGAGAATGGGCCCCACAAATAAAATAATGGGGAAAAGGTAGAATCTAGAAGCTACGAGTCTCAATGGATAATTATAAATAGAGGAGGGATTCAATTGCAATTCATTCTACTCTGTCTATTTCATTGACAAGTGAAGGGATCTTAACGAGTTCAAAGGTTTCAAGCGAAACTCAAGCTAATTTTGGTGGACTTCAAGTTCCACTCTAGTTAGCTAATTTGGGAAGATTATATTAGATATTCCATTAGAGCTCAAATTGGTTTGGTTGTTTGACACAATTTTGAAGACTTGGTGAAATTTGTGCATGAGACTATTGCCCTCATAAGAATTGAGAAAGGGGTCGAGTTAGTTAAGGAAAGGACCAAGATTTGTTGCTGGAATGGACATGGATAAGACTTACTATTTGGTTGAGTTTTTTTGTTGAGATAGGGGTCGAGTTGCTTCATTTTGGGGCTGCGTATATCTTCCTCTATGAGCTGAGAGGGAAGGCAATAAAAGAAGGATGATTTCTAGAGTTATTGTGGGTCGTACATCACTCTTCCCAGGCTGCCATCATCCCATTTCATTTTCTGAGTCCTCTCCATAGTGTTGCCTATTATCTTGTGGGCTGAAAGGGCATGATTCTTTACTACAGGGATGTATACGAGCTATTGAATTATATTTGGGTTTATATATAAGTCCAAAAGCCACTGATATAGCTAGTCTAAAATGTTTGCATGCCGATAATATTTCCTCAATATGTCTGATGTATTATGGCTACAAAGAAGAATTGAGTTCCAGGTTCGATCCTCTCTAACTATTCACTATGTAATCTTTAATTCAGTTGATAGAAAGACAACTTATGATCATGTTTTTCATTATATGAATTATGTCAGCTTTGTGTGGTAATATATATATATACATATATATTCCTGAGTTCTTTATAGTTCACTTCATGTCATTCAAAGATCCATATTTGGGCAGACTTTGAGCACTATTCATGTTAATTTGAAAATGAATATTCTAAGGTGATCAGGTGCTCAGTATTTAGCTCAAAATTCAAAGTTCTCAGTTTGGCTCAAAAACTGTATGGTTGCGTCTGTCTCGTCAAGACGATCACAACACAATTTGTTTCGTTGAAAACAGAGTTCAGATGAAGGAGAAAAGGCTTGCTCTTCGTTTTCCTAAACAACTAAAAAAAATTGCAGAATGGTATAGAATGATGACATGGCAGTCCAATCAGTAATCCAGTCAGCAAGGGAAATCTTCTTCAGTTTTCGCCCAATGGGGCTGTGACAAATGTCACCTCCGATTCCCTAGTGTGGTTGTGTGCAAGGGAAATTGCCTAATTGGCCTATAAGGTGGAATTCGAATTTATTTTTATTTAAATATTATTATATATATAGTACTATTTATATTATATAGTTTTTATTAACTATATATATATATTAAACAACAATATTAAATCCACATTTCATTTAACAAAGTCCGAAGGCATATATACGTTAGATTTTAAATGGCATGTTAAATACCAAATGGCGCATTTAACTAAGGTTTCGGTGACCTATTATATGGTATTAAAAAATGCAATGGAGGAGGGCGGGTTTGAACCCGTGACCTCCCCCTCATAACTCCCATGCATTACCATCAAGCTATAGCTTGTATCAATTGTATGGAGGGCTGCGCGCATTTATTTAAAGCCTTAACTGTTGACTGACAGTGGAGAGGAGGGAGCCAGCCCCCTTTCCATGCGACCACAAACCACATGACCAAGGACCAGTGCCAGCACTAAGCGGGTTTAGAGCGCCATTAATCCAGGATCAGCCTTACTTAATCTATTGATTAAGTTGGCGACAATTATGGTGGAGCCACCAAATCTAGAACCACCACCAAACTTGGCGGACTTAACTGGAGTCTCTCCAGATTTAGTGGAGGTTTTCTAAGAAAAATTGAAAGAGGCATAACTTACTCAATTTTTGACCAAATTGAAATCAGAAAGAAGTGTTCTTAGCTATTTTGGACCTTCTAAACACATGGGTGCAAGTATCAGGAGCCATAGAGCTTTGTAAACAACATTTTTGCCACATTGAGCTAATACAGAGGCCCAAGCCATGGAAGTTGGACCAAGGAGATGTAGCCCAGGAGGGGTGAACTCCCTCATCAAAACACTGTGGTAATGTGTCTCTTTGATGGTTTGTTGTACTATACATGTTTTTTGTTCATTATTCATTTTTGAAACTATTTTTTTCATGAATGTTTTGTTTAACTTAAGGAAATTTACCTGTTTGTAAGCACCAACAACTAAGAAAACCTCAGCACAAAAAGCAAGAAGCAAGAACATGTTTATAAATCTGTAATTGTTATTAGCAAAACAAAACTAATCATACAAAAACAAATAAATTTGGTATTAGAGCTCAAGGTTGAGTTGCTTGATTGCTTGAGTTTGTGCAATTAGGATTTTAATGGTGGAAAAATTGTGATGCTTACAAGGTTAAAGTTGCAGAGAGGAGAGGGGAAGCTATTGGTTGAAACTCCTGAGGTAATGCACAGAAGAAGGAGAGCCACAAGGCCACAATCTCCACCACCCAAAGTTCCAATTCCAGTTGCACTTGAAACTCCTCAGGTTTTGCCTTCAATTGAGATTGAAGAGATATAATCAGTACACATTTCTGAGCCTGAATCCATAGCCATTATGTCTGGAGAAAGAGAGCCTGGAGGTCCCTCTTCAGAAGAGGAAGAATTCAAGAAAGCTTTCTACACTTTGACTGAGATGGTTAATATCCTCTATGAAGAGAGGAACACTAGAATGGTTGGAGAGAGTTCTAAACCTCCACATGGACAAGGAAGCTCAGAGGACAAAAAAGATGAAGAAGGATTCCAAACAGAATGGTGGAAATCCACCTCCATCTCCACCATCCTCGTAATCCTCCTCATCATCTCCATCATCTCACATAACATCATCTTCCACTACCACCACTAAAACTACCCATACTCATTCCAAAATCCCAAAAGGAAAAACTCCATTACTGAAATTGGACATAAAATTCAAACTTCCTGTGTACAATGGAGAAGTGAATGCAAAAAAGTTAGACAATTGGATTCTACTATGGAGGTATACTGTAGAGTTCAAAACTTCAAGAAGATGACATAAATATCCAGTTGGATTCACTGAGGCTAGAAGGAGCTTCACTAGTTTGGTGGGAAGAAAAGACTCAAGAGGAAATGAGAATCCATGGTAAGATATCCATTACTCTGGTTGAATTTTTTTCTACAATTAAAAGATATTTTAATCCTTTAGCCTATATGCAAAAAGCCATTATGAGTTGGCAGAATTTTAGGCAACTTAAAGGCCAAACAGTCCAAGATTATACACAGGAGTTTAGAAAAAGGGCTTTGTTATTAGGAGTGAATTTGAATTCTCAAGATACACTGCTGAAATATATTGGGGGTTTACATTCCTATTTGAAACATACTATTCTTATGTTCAATCCAACTAATTTAGATGAAGTATGTGTGTAAGCCATGTATCTTGAATCTATAGGAAAGAACAAATATGAAGAGGATAGTAATAAAAAACCACCTAAGGGTAAGGAGAAAGAAAAGGGATGAAAATGGAAGGGAAAGAAGAACGCGATTGTGAAGAAAGAAGGGGATAAAATCACATGAAAACATTGTTCCAAAGAGGGGCATGATGAAGCCCACTGCTGGAAATTGCATCCAGAAATGAGACCAAATAAGTTCAACAATAAAGGGAAACATAAAACCACTGCTATCACTCAAGAAGATTTAGGTTCTGAATCAGGTGATGAAAACAAAATTATTGTCATGGGAATCAAAGTCAAACAAGATATTGCAAGCACTAGTTCACAAAACTATAACACTACTCCTACTCCACATGAAAAGAGACGAATTGAGTTATTTCATGTTAGGGCCATATCTAAACACCCCAAGATTGACACACTCTTCGATAGTGGGTCACAAGCGAATCTAATCTCTGAATACTTAGTCAACAGATTGAATCTTGAAACTGTACCTCACCATAAACCATACCCTTTGGGATGGATAACAAGAGACACAAGCTTACAGGTTACAAGAAAATGTTTGTTTAAGTTTGCAATCACTGCAAATTTTGTTGATGAAGTAGAATTAGATGTGGTACTGCTTGATATTTCAAGTGTGGTGTTGGGTAGTCCATATTTGTATGATCAAAAAGTAGTCTTTTACTGCCATGAAAACAAGTATCACTTGTTCAAAGATAGTGTGGAGTACATAGTGAGAGCCCATTGCAAAAAGCTAAAAAATTCTTTGGTTAATGCAGAGGAGGCAAAAAGACTAGTGAATTCAAGTAAAAGTTTAGTACTTCTCATGTTCAAGCCAAATAATGATATTGTTTATGAAAATGTTATTGCATGTAATGCAAGTTTCAATTCTGATTTGGTTGGTTCAATTCATGAGAGTGAAGAAGTATTTCAGGTTGTGAAAGAATCGTCCTTCAAGGAGAAAGAAACTTCACATGAAATATATTTGCAACAAGAGGTTTCTCTTTGTAATGTTAGCATGCAAGGGTTAACAAAATTTCAAAGTGTAGAGACGCCAATGAAATGCAAAATTTTGTTTAACAATGAGCTCACTCAATCATCCCTTACACCATGTTGTGCACCGATGGTTATGGTACCAAAGAGGAATGGTACATATTTCAAGAAAGAGGACAAAAGGAGTAGTTTTCACCAAAGCAAAGTTGTAACAAGAAGTCAGTGAAAGAATATACATAACACCAAACAAGAATGGTTTATATGGCTTTTAATTTTGTATGTTCTTTGTAACACTTCCATTACATACATGTATTTGAATTATGGCAAAAAAGAGTCCTTTCTTGAAGAAATTGTCCACTTGGGTGACATAAACATGTTTAGAAATTTTTCTTATGCACATGTCATCTATGAAGGAAAATTGTTTGATGTTTTGAAGATATCAAAGTACAAGTTGGGTTTCACATATTTGATGCATTTGGGCCATCATATTGGAGGTGGTAAGTTGAAGGCAAGCCTCTCCAAGTTGGATGCCATTATTGATTGGTCAATGCTCAAGATCGTCATTTTGATAAGAGGTTTGTTGGGAGCATCCCAATGTTGGAGGAGAGTTGTTGTTTACATTTCTTCTTTCAAAGCTCCTTGGCATGCATTGTCATGTGTGTGCAAAGTCTTCCAGTGGGGAGGAAAACAATAAAAGGCATGGGTTGCTTCAAACCAAAAGATTAGTTCAATTCTTTTTTATGCTCTTTCAAACTTGAAAGGTTCATTTGAGTTTCAGGTTTATGCAAGCAACTTCACCATATTATTTCATTCAGAATATGTCCATGGTGTAAAGATTAAGTTTCGGTGATCCATACACTTTCATTGGATGGATACATGTCAAAATTTTCACTTGGTTCGAAGGTACAAAAGATGTATAAGAAGCAAGTTCATTGTTATGAATTTTGGACCTATTGGTTATGTAGCTATTGTATTCAAGTGTCATTATGTTTTACATGAAAGTTATGTTCAGAAAATTTCATACTTTCAAGATGTACAATCAAGCTTGAGTCAAAGAAAAACCAAGTAGTGAAATTTGTAATCCATTTGCATTATATTTTGTTATGTCATCATGGTAAGAAGGATGTTGCTTTTGATGGCAACATGGAAAAAACCATGAGTTTCTATGAATGACTGAAAATGTTGCAACAAACAGTGCAAGATCAGATTGAAAAGGGAAAAGACAAGTACAGGTATAGAACGGGGTCCTCAAGGCAAGTGAATGTTGATTTCCTTATAGAGGAGCTCAAGGAAACAAATTCGTCAAAAGCTAATTGGATCAAGATTGGAAAGGTGAGGGGTTGTACCCTCATCTACTTGTCAAATGATAGTATCTTTTGGGGTCCAAAAGGCTTCTAGTGGGGAGGAATGATCAGGTGCTCAGTATTTAGCTCAAAATTAAAATTTCTCAAATTGGCTCGAAAACTGTATGGCTGCGCCCGACTCGTCAAGAAGATCGCAATGCAATTCATTTTGTCGAAAACGGATTCCGGATGAAGGAGAAAAGGCATGTTGTTTGTTTTCCTAAACAACTAAAAAAAATTGCAAAATGGGACAGAATGATGACATAGCAGTCCAGTTAGTAATCCAGTCATCAAGGGGAATCTTCTTCAATTTTCTCCCAATGGGGTTGTGACAAGTGTCACTTTGAATTCGCCAGTTGTGGTTGTGTGCAAGGGAAATTGCCTAATTGGCCTCTAAGGTGGAATTCGAATTTATTTTTATTTAATAAATAATATATATTATTTATATATATATAGTATTTTTTACTATATAGTTTTTATTAACTATATATATATATTAAATAACAATATTAAATCCACA